>CANXYC010825589.1:0-27117 GCA_948193065.1 Aleurites moluccanus
TTGGTTCTCTCCAACAGGTTTGGATTGGGTCAAGTTCCTTCTTCATACTTGATTTGTGAACGATCCTTTGTTTTCTATCATATACGCTCGGTTTCAAGCTTCCCATAGCTCATGTTTCCTCGCGTACACGTATCACTTTCTTAAGATCTCACCAATGAGAGGTGTCATGAGATTGAGCAAGAAAAGGAAGTTGTCATCAAGATTTGTAGGTCCATTTGAGATTCTTGAGAAGATCGGTAATGTGGCATACAGATTGGTTCTTCCTCTAAATTTGAGCCATGTTTATTCGGTGTTCCATATTTCTATACTATGAAAGTATGTATCTAATCCATCGCATGTATTGGAGGTACAAGATATTGGGGTTAATGAAGACTTGTCATTTAAGGAGTTATCAGTGGAAATAGTAGATCAACAAGTCAGACAATTGAGAAACAAAGAAATCCCAATGGTAAAAGTGCTTTAGAGGAATCAATCGATGGAGGAGTGCACATGGGAGAGCGAGCAGGACATGAAGGACAAGTATCCATTTCTATTCCATCATTGAGGTAAGTATTTATTTTAAAATTCGAGGACGAATTTATTTGAAGGAGGGTAGAATGTAATACCCTAGAAAAGCCTATCTTAATTGAACTATATTATTCTCATTTTTTGGTTTGGGATCATCGAAATGACTAAAAATAATTTTACAAACACAGTTAGAACACAAATGAATATTTTTTTGGAAAACGTCAGTGTTAATAACACTGCAGAGAAAATAGCAGTCCGGTCGACAAATGAATTTCTAATTCAGACTAGAGGGTAAAAAATCACATAAATATATATGTAATTTTGGTAAAAAGAAAGAGGTGAAAAATATTTCGGAACACTGAAAAAGTAAAGAATGGCAAAATCATAAATAAATAGAACTTTAGGGGTATAGTGAAAATTGGACTGTCTGAATTTCAGAATGGCTCTGAAACTATTTTTATAATAAAGTATAAATAAAAATAATCTATTTGAATCCCCACTTTGAAATCCAAATTCCAACAGAATTGTCAAAATAAATTATAAAAAGAAATGTGGCAAAAGTAAAATTTAAGAAAAATTTAAGGACCAAAATGAAATTTGTCAATTTTGACTTAGTATATAAGCCACACTTGAACAAATTTCTTCATTTTCTTCTTCTTCTTCTCCATTTGGCCGAAAATTCCATCTTCTTCTCCCATCAAATTTCTTTCAAATTTCTTTAAAAAAAATCAAAGAAAACTTGTAAACCAACATTGATTCTTCCTTCTCCATTGAAATTTTACTTGGAAAATCAAAGGAAATCAAGAACCAACTCATTGTAGATTAAGGCCCACACATCCATTTGAGGTAAAATGTTGATTTGTTTGATTTTATGTTTGATTTAGATGTTATAGATATCAAATAGAATAGTTTTTGTGTTAGATTGCATCAATTGATGTATTGGGTATTTTTTCCCAATTTTTCAAACCCTAACCTAAGTTGTATGAACTATCTATATGATTTTGAGTTAGTTTATGTTAATTGAGCTTAGATTATATTAATTAGAGGCTAATGGATGAATTATTTGTGATTGGTTTGGTGTAGAAAATCAAGATTGTCAATTTTGCCTCCTTTGAAGCTTTAGGTGGAAAATCAATTTTTCAAACCAATTTGAAGTGTGAGGTGAGTCTTTTATGCATCATTTCAGATGCTTAAGGTGTTAGAATTTTGATTGAAATTCATTCCCAAAAGGATCATATTGGCCGAACCCTATTATGGCAAAATTGCCTTTGATTTTATTTCATTTTGTCTTGTTTTCCTAAGCCAATCTGATCCTTTAATTGTTGTTTATTATTATATATCAAATGCCTATTGAATTGCCTATAATGTGTGTTGTTGATGATTAATGGGGCAATGTTGGAGTTGCACCCAAACCTTGTCAAATTGTCTATCCAAAGTTGCCCACCAAGTGTTTGTCAAAATGCTTAGTTCAAAATCCATAGGCCTACCATTTGAATGTCATCGTCGCCAACGATATTGGCATGCCAATTGTGCCAACCTTTTGTTCATATAAGACCAACCTATGTTCCATCTCATTATTGTTTACCAAACCCTTTGTCATTATATAACTACTTGCTATTGTTATTCCATTGGTTCTATTGCTACTTGAATTGATTGATAATGAATTATTGATATTTGATGATACTATTATTGTGTAATGGTATCTATTGAATTTTTCCTTACTTTTATTGACTCCGATGTGATTTGACAGAGCTGCCGCTCCGATAGGCTAGTGGCTACATACTATCGACAATATGAATATTGTATAATTATACCTTAGCTGGGAAGGGTTAACAGTCCTAACCATAAGACCAGATAAGTCTTATGTTTATTGATATATGTTTGACACATATTATATGCATTTCATTACCCTATATATGTCTTGTCCATATAATATACTTTCCATTGATATGAGTATTAACTTTACTGTCATTTTTTGTACTTGATTATGTATCCTGTTATTCTTGAGTAGACTGACTTATTAATCTCATTTGCCTATTCTTTATTGATATTCTAGTATATATTTATAGTCAATGCATATTAGATTCACTGAGTATCTTATATACTCACCCTTTCATTATTTCTCATTTCCAGGTGTAGAGTATGAGTTAGAAATTCAAGCTTTTGACTCTCTGTGGAATTCTGCAGTGTTTGATTATAGTGTAATTATATTAAATACATTATTTTTGTATGTTCATATCCTAGCTGCTCCATGGGTTGGATATGGTATAGTTAGTTTATGAACATGTATGTATGGTTTATTTTGGAGTTTCAATTAATGATATGATATGATGTGATGAATACTACAACCAATTGCAGTATAATTTACAAATGGATTACAGATTGACTGAATGAATAGTAATTCGGTAACTGAATAATAATTTGATGGTAATAGATGAATGCATATGATACTAGGTTCTATGAGTGTCAATTGCCTCTGGCATTTCCCGTATCCTAGGACCGTCGTGCTCCGAAAATGGGTCGTGACACTCCAATACATCTTTTATCTAGTAATATCTCACATCAATATGTTTTGATCCTGAATGGAAAGAGGAATTCTTCTCAAGATGAATAACACTTTAATTGTCACAAAACAACCAATTTTTGTCCTGCTGAAAATCAAGTTCATTTTAGAACTTATTCATCTACAATAGCTCCTTACAAGCTTCAGTTGCAATAATAAATTATGCTTCAGTGGTAGATAAAAGAATTCATTTCTATACTTTGGACTTTTATGACACAGTTCTTCTTGCAAAAGTAATTAGGTAATCTGAAATAGACTTTCTCGAGTCAACATCATCAACCATGTATGTATCTGTGTAGCCAACTAACACAGACTTGATAGTTCCAAAACATAAGCATATTTTGGAGGAACTACCATAAAGATATATGAGAATCCACTTCACTACGCACCAGTGTTTCTTACTAAGATTTGAAAGGAATTGACTCATTACTCCAACTGCATGAGCAATATCTAATTGTATAATATCATGGCATACATTAGACTTCCAATAGCTGAAGCATAGGAGACTTTCATCTCTTCCTTCTCTCCATTTGTCTAAAGGCATTGTTTAATACTTAGCATAAAATGATTAGCAAAACTCCAACCAACTGCTTTAGCTTTATCCATGTTGAACCTTCAAAGTACATTCTTAATATATTTATCCTATGACAACTATAATTTTTTTACGCTTCTGTCTCTGACAATCATCATATAAAGAATTTGTTTTGCTAGCCTCAAGTCTTTCATAGCACAAGACTTGCTTAGTTGTTTCTTCAAACTATTAATTCTATTAATATTTTGGCCAACAATCAACATATCATCAATATAGATCAAAAGAATAATAAAATTATCATCATAGAATTTGTTGTTCAAAAATAGTGATTTGAAGTAGTCTTTTTATAGCCTTACTCTTCTATAACTAACTCAAACTTCTTATACCATTGTCTCGATGTCTATTTTAAACCATAAAGCCTTTTATTCAATTTGCACATATAGTCCATTTTCCTTTTTCCTTGAAACTCTCTTGTTGTTCCATATGTATCTCTTCTTCCAAATCACCATGAAGGAAGGCCATTTTTACATCCAATTGCTCAATTTCCAAGTCTAAACTTGCTACTAAACCAAACATTGCATGGATGGATGTTATTTTCATAACTTGTGAAAATGTCTCATCAAAATTAATAACTTTTCTTTGGTTGAATCCTTTAAAAACCAATCTAGTTTTGAATCTTGGATAGTGATGTGTTTTTCACATATACCCACTTATTTTTCAAAGCTTTTTTGCCTTCTACCAACTTCACCAACTCAAATATTTTATTCTCCATGCAAGGACTTCATCTCATCTTGTATGACTTCAACCTATTTCTTCTTATGTTCATTAATCATAGCTTATTTAAAGTTTTTAGGTTCTCCCCCATTAGTAACTAATATGAATTTATCATTGGCGTATCTCGTATAAGCTTGTCTAACTCTCATAAATCTCCTTATTAGAATCTGTAAAGCCTCTAGTGTTGGAGGTTGATTGTGAGCATTATCTTCATCAATATCTTCATCTGATTTTGAATGGTAGCATCATCATCAACCATGTTTAGCTAGAGATTTTCAATTTCATATCCAATTTGTCTTTGCATCAGATACTGAGTCATCGTCGAATTTTGGAACATTCTTTTCCAATTTTTCAATATCCTTAATGGTTTTATCTTCAATAAATACATCATAACTCCTAATAAGATTCTTCTAGACTAGATCATAAAATTGTTGGCTAAATTGATCTTCACCATAACCAATAAATATACACTGACAAGTCTTGACACCAAGCTTGGATCTCTCATCTTTAAGGATATAAACAAAGGTTTTGTAGCCAGATATCTTTAGATAATCATTAGAATATCTTTTTCTGACAATACTTTCTCTAGAATACCAAACTCTAAAAGAATGCAAGGTAAGCGATTCAATACATGTGATGCTATACATAAAGCCTCACCCCAAAATGTATTAAGAAACTTTGTATGTAAGAGTAAACATCTAACTCTCTCCATCAAAGTCTTGGTCATCCTTTCAGCTAAGTCATTCAACTGTGGTGTCTTCAAAGGAGTTGTCTGATATCGTATACCATGCTCCTTGCAATAAATGCCAAATTGTCCAGTGTATTCTCCACCATCGTTTGTTCGAATGTTTTTCAGCTTCTTCCTAGTCTATCTTTCAATTAAGGCATTTAATTACTTGAAAACATCTAATACTTGATCTTTGGACTTAATGGTATATACCTACATTTTCCTATGAAATAATCATCAGTAAAAGTCACAAAGTATAGAACACCACCTAGTGTTGGTCCATATTGATATGAGTGCATCAGATCCAACATATTCTTCATTTTAGAAGGAGAGAAACTCTTGAAAGCAACTTTGTTTTGCTTTCCTGCTAGACAATCAGCACACTCTTTAAATGCACCTAGTCAATTTTGGAAAATGCATTCCTTTTCACCAAATGAGTCATTACTTTCTCGCTTATACGACCGAGTCTTCTATGCACAATTTAATTATACTATCTTTCTCCACTACATTTACAATATTATTGGAGAGCTTTCTCTGCATCACATATAACTTTAAGCACTTTTTACCTTTGGCAATTATCAACGAGCCTTTGGTAAGTGTCCATTGGCCATCTTTAAAAGTACTACAAAAGCCTTCATCATCAAGTATGCCAACAAAGATCAGGTTTAGGCGAAGATCAAGAACATGCATACATCTTTCAGGAATAATCCCATGCCATTCCCTATCTCCAAGTAAATATCACATTTTCAAATGATTTTGGCTAAACCGCTATCTCATTTTAACAATACCAAAGTCTCCTTGTACATATGATGAGAAGAGTCCTTTATGCGATGTAACGTGAATAAAGGAACCATCACTAACCTAATTGGATTCACAAGATGCAACATTCACATTGTTACCATATGATACAATGTGAAATTTATTGACAATGGTAGTTATAGATGCATATTCATCATCATTGTTATCATCTCTCAATCTTGACTTCTTTGTTCTTTTCTTTTTTGAACTTTCAACAAAACCTTTTGATATGTCCACTTATTCTTGCAATGATGGAACTAATATTTGCATATCTATTTGATTTTCCTCTGTTCTTATCTCTAGAATTTGAACCTATAGATTTGCTTTTCTCCCTAGAACATGTGACAAGAACTTCTAACTGTGTTGTAGAGACCAAACTCTGTGATCTCCATCTCATCTCTTCATTTAGGATACCAGTTTTTTCAGATTTTATATTTACAACGTCATCAATTTCTGAATTGATAATTGAAATCTTCAAAATCTCCCAAGATTTTGGCAAGGAGATAAGCACTAAAAGAACAAATACTTCGTCATCAAACTTTACGTCCATTCCTAACAATTGGTCCACGATCCCTTAGAATTCATTCGAGTGATCGACCATAAAGGTACTTCTTGATATTTTATTTGCACCAATTTTGTCAAATAAAATAATTTATTTTTATTGATTTTATCTTCAACAAATTTCCTGATAAAACTGTAATTTTGCTCATATTCAAATGCCAAATCCTCCTCGATTTATCTTCGGGTTTTGTTGTGGTAAACACCAGTAAATATAATTTTTGTGATAAATAGAAGATATTTCATCTTACTTCCCTATATGTAGTAATTTGAGCAATTCAAGCTGATCGTATTATTCATTTTTGCCTCCATTTTCAATGAGTAATACGTAGGAATAAATTAGACTCTGATACCACTTGTTGGGTAAATACAAACTTACCAGTAAATGCATTTTTGTCACAAATAGAAGATCTTTCTTCATATTTATCCATTTGTGGTAATTTGAGCTATTCAGAGTAATCATCTTACTTATTTTTTTCTTTCATTTTTTATAAATAATACATATAAACAAACCAAAGCTTTGATATCACTTGTTGTTAGATAAAAACAAATTTATTATTTCCTACATATAAATTAAACTAGAAAACATCACACTAAATTTAACATGGTTCATCGTTTTAGTTTGGGTTATGTCCATGGACCAAAATCGAAACAAATCTTCTACTAATAAAATTAGAAGGTACGAAGAGAGAAATTTATTTACAAATATCATAACAAAATAGTGGCACTCACATAAAGTATTTCCAAATTTATTAGTCTAAGATAATATATCATCACTATTTTGTTACTTACTCTTTTAGGTCTTAAAAATATCCAAAAAAATAACTCTCTGATGAATCTTTAGAACTCTCAATAATTTTTCTTATTTGAATCTCACCACACTTTAAATGAAGGAGAGAAGACCTATTTATGGGCCTTCCTCCACCTCCTTCCTTCGCCGCTTTATAAGATGTGAACAATTTGCTAACAAGCTATTCACGGTTCCCATATAAAATGGTATTGCCTTACATCTGCTTAGTGTATGCGTGCTAGATAGTGACGACATGGAGAAAGGGATTGAAGGTTTATAAAGAGTGACGAAATGCTATCTTTTATTTATATTTATAATATATAGTCTACAAAGTACAAAAGAAGTATAAAGAAGAGAATGTTGTCTATAACTAATTAAAGAGAATTAATAGTTTTATTTTTCATAATTCTTTTTGAATAGATGAAAACTCATATATAGGTTTGAAGTATTGGAGAAGTCTTTTTAATGTGATTGGACCCACCATTCACTAAACGTTCTTATCACTAATAAGACAACTAAGTTGAAAGAATTTCAAAGGAATGAAAGAATAGTTATGTTAAATAAGAATACTTATTTATTCTAAATTAAACAAACCACAAAATAAACTCAAAGTAATCACCCAAATAACACTGATGCAAATCAACCAGAAGAACAGAAATAGGTAAACAGTAATAAAATTAGAATGGCTTAGCTCGTGTAGGTTGAGGAAAGAAATATCATTGTCTTTAAGAATTATTTCGGTCCTCCAGTTGATGAACTCATGCTAGCAGGTCTCAACCAAAATCACCTCCATAATTCAATAACCTTAGCTCCTTTAATCCAAATATTAAAAATAAGAAGCTTCAGGAATAGCATAACAACTCCCTTGATCAGACAACAAAGAAACATAAAACTTTTGTAATGAATCGGAGGAAAATAGTGCGACTAGGTTTGGTTTTTCTGTGTAATAATCAACCCAATATATCACATATATATAGCCTTTTGTAATAACGAAAAGAATCTATATAAATTATAATATCTCCTTAAATAAGAAATGAATCAATTTAAAAAATATAACAAGGAAATAATTAAATTAGAGAGTGATTTACTCATATAAAAAAATTAGTGAGTATGAAAATAATCAATAAACAGAAAGAATATGAGAGTAATATATTTTGATTTGTAAATTAAGAAATTTATTTAGATAGTAAAAAATAAAATATGTTAGAAATGAGTCATACGCACACATGCACCATATATCACGCCCAGCCGAATCGAATGACACACGCATGTAATATAAGATTTGCATTCATACATACCTCATATATAGTGTACTTAACTCATAAGTCCTTGTTAGACTCATAACGTATCAATCAATATAAACTAAAAGAAAATATTATACGCATCACGTATTATTATATTATACATAAACAACAAGAACAATATTAGATACATCAAGGTCACGCAGTCACGAGGTAAGACAGTGAAAGAAATTAAAACAAAGACAATTTTTAGCTTCTATATTTTCTACCATTTAATTTAATTATTAACTTCAGAGACCAAAGAAAAAACAAAGAATATTTATAGTTGCTTGAAATAAATGACATCATAATTGAAAAAAATAATGAAATAGTAAAAATTGATCTCTCTGGTCTGTATATAAAGAGATGTCAATTGTATGAATGGTTTGTCCACTAAGCAGTTGTCATAACCTACATTGTGACATGCGTATCACTTTCTACCATATATATATATATATATATAAACCATCTCCAAAGACATGTAACTACTAATATCAATCCATACCCTGATACTCAATCCCACTCTATAATACAAATTAGGAAAACTTTGGTTTAGGCTGAATTAATATAGATTTTTCTCTCGTAAATATTTACCATATATAATACTATTTTCAAATGATATTAAAATTTTTGGTCACTACAAGAAATATTAAAATAAACGCTAATTTTAAAATTATTTTCAGAACATTAAAATCTCGAATTCAAACTTTCTTCAGAGTTAAATATATTAAAAAAATATATTAGAATTAACAAATAATTTATTGTTAAAAGTATAAAAATTATTGCACAATAAAAAAAAAATTAGTGTATCATGTTATTAAAAAGTTGAAACAATAAGTTTTTTTTTTCAATAAAAATTAGTTTGGTGTCAAAAATTATCAATAAAGATAATTTTTTTCTTTTTTAAACAATTTATATGATTTATAATTTTTAACATAAAAAAAAAATTATATAATATGCATAAATTTTAAATTCAACTAATGAATAATCTTTCAATTCTAATATTCAAAAAGAAAAAAAAAAAAAGCATTTAGGGAACAATACTTCATATTACCTTTATATATTATTCTTTTCGTTTCAAAAGAAATATTTTAAGTATAAAATATATAATTATTAAGAATTTTTTTTTATTTTAATTTTTATAATTCATTAATTATTTTAATCTCTTTTTATATTTTTAATTATTTCATATTTTATATCTCTTAATTAATTTTTATATTTTTAATATATTTTTAATAAAAATATTATTGTTAATTTAAATAAGAAAATAAAATAATTAAATTAAGATATTTAAAAAAAAATTAAGACGTTTAATTGAGAACGGAGGGTAGATTTTTAGCGGCAATTATTGCCAAAGTATATTAGTTTTTAACAGCAAAATAAAGCTATTGTTGCTAATTCTACAGTTTGTCATAATGAATGCAAAAGATATTTACCTCAACCTAATTTTTAGGGGTAGACATCATAATGATAAAAATTTAAACAAAATCTACCCTAAAAATTATACCAAAAACTTATCATTTCCTAGTTTTCTTCTATTTGAATGCCAGTATGCCACAATAGTGCATGATAAAATTTCAACTTTAAATTCTTTCTCTCTCTCTCTATGCATGATTTTAAAGGGAACAAAAAGACAAGAGATTAAATTAATTTAATAATCAATTAAATTCTTATCTTTTGAAGGAGTATAGTGTGGTATTTAGTTGCTTATTTTGAACTTTAACTTACATTTGTTAAATGTGTTGAAATTAAGGGAAATTGCCACTTTTATAAAAGTATAAACCAAATTAAAATTGAGTTGTAGACCAAAAAGAATATATATACATTGGACTTTAAATTATGGTTGAATGTAGAAAAAGATAAATATTAGGTTAAGTCACCAAATACAGGAAAATTTTTATAAATTAATAATATTTTTTTACGATTTTAATTTGAATTAATAAGTTAAATTAATACTCGATTTATTAATATATTTTTTAATTAATAAAATTTACGAGTTTTAATGATATTAATTTATAAAAATTTTATTTGATTAATAAAAAATTTATAATTATCAAAATATTTAAAAAATAATATAACAAACGCATAAAATTATATAAATTAAAAAATAAAATATCAAATATAATAAATTATCAAAATTATTTATTTGATATGATCTATTAGCAAATTAATTAATAGTTATTGGCAACTCATAACCGTACTATCTCACACTTACACACCTCATCATACCCCACCTGTCTTCAAAGTCTATATATCTTCTTACCCATCATATTCTGTAGCCCACAAAACCCTTTTTTCTGTTTTTCTTTTCTTTTACCAAATTTTTATTTATGGTTGAATATATGTTGAACCCATAATGAAAATGTGAGAGAAAGACTACTTTATTTTTGTAATTGTTATTCGAAGTTTTTTTTTTTTTCGATGGTTATTGAAGTTTTTAAGGACTTGATTAGTATATTTTGGAATTAAAATTCAACTGAAATAGAATTTTAAGATTTTAAATACCTATTTCTAATTCAGTTTATTTTTTAAATAATTAAATAATTTTTATTGATTATATATGTATTGGAATTATTCAAAAAATTTAAAATTATTTATGAATAAAACAAATTGAAATTCTATTTCAAAAATTAAATTTTATCTTTAATTTTAAAATATTAATAAATGATTTAATATTATATTATAATTTTATAAAATTATGAATATAATTTTAATTTTAATTTTAATCGTAAACACTGAATGAACCCTAATGAAATTGAAATTTTAGTGTAGGAGAAAATTCTCTCGATTAATAAGTGTGTTTATATGTTTTTTTTTAGTTATAATGAGTCTGTCAAATTTTGAAAAATGACAAGTAAAAGTCATGTTCATTAAATATGGCTTAATTTTTCATTGATAAAAAATTATTTTTGTTGACTAATGTTTGAAGTATTCTAAATGTTAGAAAATATAAATAGTAATTTTTTATTTTCTGCAAAACAAACTGAACCAACATTAAAGAAATAGTATTTAATTCTAAAAGAGTTTTATTTTATCGTTAAATTAAAAGGTTGAAGAAAAAAATTATTTAAAATATATTAATTAATTAAAATGATTAAAATTTATTTTAAAAAAATTATTGAGGTTTAATCATTATAATCAGGGGTGGTATCAATTTGATTTGATCGGTTTAAAGGGTTATTATTAAATCAAATTAATATCTTTAATAAATTAAATTATTATTATAGTTAAATTATCAGTTTTGATTCGGTTTAAATATTTTATGTTTATCGGTTTCAAACTGAATATTTTTTTTATAAGTCGTTATTATTTTATTATAAATTTTAAAAAAAATATTAGCACACTCAAAATTTATTTTTTTCACAAGAATTAAATTATTTTTTATTTATTTATAGTTAATTTTTATAGATGAAATTTTTTAAATTCTAAATTAATATTAGGTTTAGTTGTATATAAAATAAAATTAAATATATTTAATTATGATAAAAAATAATATATATATATATATATATATATATATATATATATAATTTTGGTTTGGTTTGGTTTGAAATAAAAAAAAAGACTCAAATCATAATTTAAATTGAATTTTTAGTTTACTTTATTTTTAAACCAAAACAAACTAAATAAATTGTGAAACTATTAATTTCAATTTAATTTGGTCTGTTTGACTTCCACCCTTAATTATAACTTAAAAAAAATATAAAAATTATAATTTTTAAATTGTATTTTAAAAAGCTCTTCATATCACTAAATTATGAAATAAATTATTTTTAAACATTTAAAAAGAGGATTTGTTATTCATGAAAATTGAAAATAATTAATCTCATCATCTTATCACTAGTTTTTAAATAGATATTAACAAACTATAATTTTGTTAGATTTTGGAATTTTTTTTTTTTAAATCTAAGAGTTATTTGAGTTGAGATTTGAATCGTTAATTAAAAAAATTTCTCATTTATGAATATTTTATTTAAAATCAACATAAATAACATAGTGCATCTGCATAAAATGATTTAATTTTAACCACACTGCAAAGGTAGATGTTATAAAATTTAATAGGATCATTTTACTAGTAGTTTCTGAATTATTGACTAATACACATTGTTATCCTTAATCTTTAAAACGTAACATAAAAATCTTTCAACTTTTAACTCAATTTCATTGGCAGTTTTTTTCCATCCAAAACTAATGTTATTTCTATTTTAACCCCTAAAGTCCTATTTTTCTTTCAAAGAAATCCAAAACCCCTCCTTTTAGACTCTGATACCATTCAAGTGAGTCTGTTCTCTCTCTAATTATTTTGTTCAGAGGTAAAATTACAGAGAGCTACTTCTAAAGATCTTTTAAAGGGTTTTTCTTTTATTTCTGATTTCTTTCAGTTTTTTATACTCGTTGTGATAACAAGAGCTGGCAACAAGTTCTAAAAGGCCTTTGTTTTCAAGGAAAAATTCCTTAAATTCACTCTGTCTAAGAGTCAACTCTTCTAAATTTTTGAACAATTTATCTATAGAATTATTTAGAGAGTCTAAACGATCTATAATATAATTTAATAATCCTATTACTGGATCCTTGCCTACATCGTGATCTAGGTGATGACAATCAGGATAAGAGCAATCCGAAAAATTACTGGTCATCCAATAAACGTGCAAAAACACCAAACCTTTCTAAATAATGGAAATTATTAAACTCAAGTTCTTGGTCTAGGAAATTTTTAAGTTCAGAATCTCTTTTATTAGGCTTTTCAAGTCTTTCAATCTTTTCTATAGCAACAGGTAATTCTCTTATTCTTTGTTCATAAATAGCAAAGAAAGGATCTTACAGTTTAAGACTGACACTCAACTCTTCCCTCCTAGCCTAAGTTAAAGCTAGACCTCTAAGCCAATTATTATTAGCAGATCAGTTGGAAGACATAAACGTTTAATTATATAATTAAAACATTTATAATATATACCTTTGTAGACCAGATCCACTAAGCTTCCGCAACAGCTTTAGCTTTCCTTCCAAGCTCGTCACCAGCAGTATCTTCAAAGAGATATGGAGGATATGACTTACTGCCCTTTCTTAGTTAGGTCTTACTACAACACTCCTGGATATCAGACCATTTTGAAGGATGAAAGGCATATAGAAGCAAAATAATCATACAGATAAAGACTTGACAAAGATTGTTCTTAAAGAAACTCTGTATTTAATTTCACTCCTCTTCGTCAATAAACTGAAGAGGTATATATAAACTTTTTACAAACGAAACTGGTGTTTGTAATACTGTTTGCCATCTCAAAAGAGAAATAGTATAATAATTAAGATGGGTAGCTGGAATAGTATGCCAGCTTTACAATATTTCAAAATAAAATAGACAGCTGGTGCTTCTAGTACTGTTTTTCAGCTATATTTATTATAATAATTAAATAAAGACAAAAACTGTTTTAATTTTACAGCTAAGAAATCAGTCCTTATCTGGGAATACGTTTTTTTCATCGAGACTACAAATTTTAAAGCTATTCTAGCAGACAGTGCTTTAATATTTGCAGCAACTTCTGAAAAGCAATTCCTCAATTATCACGCTGAGGCTGACGTCATGGATGGCATTTTTTATCACTCCATCTGTGAGTTGCTGACTGGGGCATCCATACTTTCTCTTAGTTCCGCATAACCCATAGCCATTTCTTTTGTAACACATTGCTCTCTGAACTGAGCAACCTTCTTCCAAACCTTCATGGTTTCAGGTTGAAAATCCAGACTTGGATTTAAATCCATTAATCTCAGAAACAATTTTTGTGCTTCTTCTTGTCCCTTGATCATGGACAATACTCTTATAATGAGAGTATATTAGGACCATATTGTAACAAATACTTTACCATATCTGAGAAGGACATAATTACTTACATAGATTGCCTTCTTCAGGCTAACTTTGAAATTTTCAATTCTCACAGCTTGGGTAATAATCTTGTTTTCTTTATACATGGTAAAATAAAAATTTAAATTTTGATTATTAACCTTCTGTGGATCAATAAATTCTTTAGCCATAACAGGACAAAGATCCCAAATCTGATAAGGATAACGAACCGTTCTATCCTCATCACAATCCATAATTGTGCTAATAATATAACTGGTAATTATTCTTGAATATGAACTCAAAAACGCTAAGGATTCCTGCATAATATTTGAAAGTGATTTACACATATCTTTGTCGTTTCTATTGATTTCAATAATTTCTGTCAGCCCTGCATCTGTGTAGCAGAGACTATCTTTCGCCATTTCTTAGGGAATTTTCAGATTTAGACCTCCATATCCTTGCCAATGAATATATGGGTGTAACATAGAGCATTCTTTGAGAAAATGATCTATCGAGTCCACTTTCTTAATTTTTCTAGTATAGGCCACTTCTGGCGAAATGTTTAAACTCATTTCATCAAGAAGTCTATCCCTTTCCATTACTAGCTGAAGAAAATCTTCTTCATCCTTTTTGCGGATTTCAAGTTGTTTTTCTAAATAAGAAATATATGAAACAACTTCATCTACAAAGTGTTGTAGTTGCTTGAAGTTTCTTTTGGTTAATCCTCCATGCAATCCAGAATACAACATAGATCCGTCTTTTGAAAGACCATAATCGTACTTAATGAAGTACCAGGAATTTTCATCCTTGCATATGTTAGAAACCTCAGGGTTATCTACCCTCATGATCTTCATGAATTCTTCATGAATGTCATCAGATTTATTTTCAGATTCTTTCATTGTGACTTCCTTAGGAGATTGTTGGATTTCTTATTTTTTGAATTCAGTAAAAACAACATCCCAATTTAAATCATCACAATCAGGATTTTCATCCTCAAAGCTTTTTTTCAGCTTTATTCTCTTTACGAGTTTGGTTTGGAATCTGTGAAGATTCACTGGCCTTTCCACTAGCCTTGTGTTTGTGATCTGACAAATCACCAGAGTTTTTACAACTTTTTTCCTATAAAGGAGTTTGATTTGGAACATTTAACTGTTCACTGACACTTTCAAAAGCCTTTTGGTTTAGAACTCTTGATTCCTTAGCACTTCCACTGGTCTTTTGGTTTAGAACCACTGAAGGTTCACCGACCTTTTCACTAGCCTTCTTTGAGCCATCATGGCTACCCTCCTGTGAAGGAGTTGGGCATTGCGACCTTCCCATAGCGGCCATCTCACCTTCATCCTTTTGATTAAGTTCTTCTCTGAATCTTTTTACTTGTTCAGGAGTAAGGCCCAGTTTTTTGGCTATTTTTTCATAAAAATCTTCAGGGACTTGCGCTTTTGGCGCCAGAGAATTTTTCTCTTTGTTCTTCTGAATCAAGGATTTCTCCTTGGGCTTTTCGTTAACCCTTTTTGGGCTAACCAGTTCCTTTGAACTTGCTGGCTTCTTCTTAGAACACTCTATAGAGATATGTCCTTTAGATTTACATATCCAACACATAACATCTTTTGATGCTACAGTTTTTGTTTTCGTTCTTGAAGAATCAGAGCTATCACTCTTGGGATCTTGTTTCTCTTTTTCAACTTTTTTGATGCATTATTTTCGAGTGTGACCCTCCCTTTTACAGATCCAACATAGCTTGTTTTTGACAACAGGGTCCATCTATAAAATTAGACAATTCACGCGAAAGAGAATCAGCTATTACATTTTTATTAGAAGGAATATATTCAATATCAAACCTATAATAGCTAAACCATTCTTGCAATCTTAAAAGTCTAGTTTGCCTAGCCTCTTTAAGATTCAGATTCATGAATCCTTTTACATAGGTTGAATCTGTTCTAATTACGAACCTCTTAGGAGCCAGGAAGATGTAAAAGGCTTTGATACCATTTTTAACCGCTAAGACTTCCTTTTCATTAATTGGATAATTAATTTCAGATCCTTTAAAGGTTCCAGACCAATACTTACAGATTTTTTCCAATTTCCTTCTTTTGATTTTTAATACTGCTCTCTAGAATTTTTCTGAAGTATCTGCCTCTAAGACTAACTCATCTGTATCTGATGGTAAATTAAGACAAGGTAAATTTTTCATTTTATTTTTTACCTGGATGACAGCCTGAGTGTCCTTATTATCCCAAAACCAAGGAACTTTATCAGATGTTTTCTTTGATATTCTTCCTAGGTCTTTGGATAAGTTTTTCATAAACTTTCTAGCATAGTTAGCAAGTCCACAAAATCTTTATACTTGCTTTCTATCTTCTAGTTCATTAGGGAAGTTAATAAGTTTTTCAGAAATGTGGTTTTGTAGTCTAATTTTTCCTTTTTCAATTTCCATTCCTAAAAAATTTATATTTTCCTTAAACCATTCTATCTTTCTTTCAGATAAAATCACACCTTTATGTTTGAAGATATCAGTCACTTGTTCATGATGGCTCATGTGTTCTTTTTCATTATTACTAAAAACTAACACATCGTCTATTTAGACTACACAAAAAATTTTCAATGCTTTAAATACATTGTCCATTTTGAGTTGAAACACGTCTGAAACATTTTTCAGGCCGAATGGCATTACCAACTATTCATATATCCCTTGAGGTGCATTGAAGGCTGCTAGGGCTATAGATTCTTCTTCCATCTTTACCTGTCAATAACCACTTTTTAGATCAAATTTAGAAAAGATAGAAGGTTGTTTAAGACTTACCCTATCTATGACATCACCTACTGCATGGATTTTATAACTATCATCCTTTGTTGCTTTGTTTACCTGATGATAGTCTATAACCATTCGTGCTTTTCCTCACACCTGCTCTACATGGTTTATTACCATAAAGGCTGGACTAGAATGCGGACTATTACTATCCCTAATCAAACATTTTTCGAGTAGTTCAGGAATCTGCTTGTCAAATTCCTCTATCATCTTATTGGTATATATTATATTTCTAGTTCTGATGATAGTGTTGGGATCTTTCAGTTCTAATTTAGCAGCTATGCCATTTAGCACCCATAACTTTAGCGGGTCTTCACTAAAATTATCAACTAATTTTATAAGAAACTTTTTCTACTTAGTTTCTTTCAGCTGGGGATGTGTAATAGGTTTTTCTATCATACCTTGTGTTTTAAAACACAATTCTTTTGATTCTTGATCAAATAAACAATCTAGCCAAGTTTCACCATGCTAGGCTCGCACCCTGAATGCTTGTTCACATGGCATAGATCCACATAACTCTGATATTTTAACTGGATAAAAACTAAATTTTAATTTATTTTTAGGGTTTGACAAAGATATGATTTTTACACCTCCAATTGAGATGTAACTATCGTCCTGCACAAAAGATCTATTTTCTTTTTGCCCTTTTAGGAAAGCATTTCCTAAAATGATAGTTGTGTCAAGATCAGGGAATGTCAGGACGTTATCAATAGTAAACTTTTGTCCACTTATGATAACAGGAACTTGTTTTGCAAACTAAGTTACGAAGTTCATTTCTCCTCCTGCCATACGTAGTATCATAGGCTGGAACAATGGTTTCCACCATTCATCAGGGAGTGCATTTGGTCTGGCACTAGTGATTGTTGCACCTGTGTCAACTAACTCATCCAAAGAATAATCATAATAACCAGAGAATTTAAATATTAAAGAAATATATGTACTCAAACCTAATTCTTCTATACTGAATATCTTTGATGATGCCATGGTATCAGGACATACCATTGTCCAAACATCCTCGAAAGGAATTGACCGTTGTTGAGAAATTTTTTGTATTTCTTTTACAATCTCAGGGATTAATGTTAAATGCTTAATCATTCTTGAATTTTTCCTAATTTCTTCATCTTCATATACAGGTAGGCTTATAGTCCTGTATCCTACAATGGTTCTACCATCTGAAGATGATGGTGTATTTTCTTCCTGGACTAGTATCTTAGGAACTTCCTCTCTAATTACTGATGAAGTGGAGTTACTTCTAGGTAATCGAGGAACATGATATGATCTTCTAGGAGACTCAAAAATTCTAAGATTTCTCATAGGCTCTTCTAGGTTTAAGATGATATTTCTACCTCTTTGTATTATTTGAGAGAAACCTATTGATCTTGATGTCTCTGCTGGTTCTTAGAGAACCTAACTCCTAGGCCAGGATAACTCTAAAGGATTAATTTCTTTTTTATGGAATTTCTTATAGTTATTTGAACCCTCATCGAATAACTCTGTGATTCTAGAGATATTCCTCACTCCAGGATTGGTTGTATTAATCAGCCTAAAAATTATCCTAGTGTGATATGCTAAATATTTAGCCTGAAAATTCATTCTGTTCATATTCATAGATTTAATCCTAAGTGATAAAGAATTACCCAAACACTTATCCTTTACTGACATCATATAGCTAGGATAAGTCTGGAACCAAACTGGACCATGTGCAAGGTTGGTTTGGACTCCTGATATTAGCTAGTCTTGGAACAAATTCTATCTTTTGTCTAGCACAGCTGCTATCACAGGATTATCTGCTGGCAAATTGAACAACGGTATAAGTCCTATTTGGACAAGACCAATATGGATATATTGATATGGTCCATTTGATTTAGCTACTAAGTCTCTTATTTTTGGTAAATTGATCAAAGATATGTCCAACGTTTCTAGTTCTGTACTAGAAACCTGAGCCGTAAATTCTGATTGGGAGACATATACTATTGACCTAAAACTGAATTTAGATTTGTTGTAAATAATATTGATATCTACCTTTGGGAGTTTCCATTCTAGGCAACTCTTGGACGGATCATCGTACTGGAAAGATTCTTCTTGTACCAGAAAAATATCTAAAGGGTATTTCTTCATCTATGGGTCCTTCTTCCACATTCATCATGAATAGTTGGGCTGTCCAAAGATCAGATTCATCTATATCAGTTTCATATTCAGAAACTATTTCATAAACAGAATCTATTTCAAAATCTATGTTAGAATATTCATCTTCTTCTATTGGTTCATAGACAAGATTCTCATCTTCGAAGAAAATTCTTCTAAGATTTTCCTTTCGTTTGTTCTTTTGTGGACATACATTTGCTTTGTGATCCTTCGAACCACAAATCCAACAACAAGAACAACTACTAAGAGGTTTCCCTTGTGGGCACTTAGGGGCTTTACCATATTTTTTCTTAAAGGCATCTATCTTGTCCTTATTCCTAAGGTTGGTTTTCCTTTTAATAAACCTAGAAGGTTTATTAAACCTCTTTTTGTTGTTTCTATCATTTTTCGATATTCTTCTTTTTCGATATCCTTTAAATTTTTTTTTTTTGGTATAACAAAAAGAACATTCTGCTTCAGATCTTTTCCCTATTCCTTTTTCGTTTGTTGTAGTACACCCGTATCTACCAGGAACATATTCAATCTAAGAGCAACAACTTTTATTCAGATAAGGAAGATGTTTTGCGTCTTGTCTTACTTAAAGTTCAGTACATGCCTTTCTCAAGGCATACCTAACTGCCTGTATCTTACCTCCTAATCCATCAACCACTTTTTCTTCATTTAGGAGGAGTTGATAGGCATTTTTTGCTACATCTGACCATGGTTCTGGGAGCTTAGCAAAAAACAATGTTGACATGTAATTTTGTGCATTAAGATCATGATTATAATAATACTTTTGAAATTCACATGCATAATAGTCAAAATAACACATGTCATATATTTGTAATTTTATCAACGCCATTAAAGATTGTTCTCTCTCTAATGACTCAATTGATATTGAGAACCCATAAAATTCTCTCTTCAGGGCATCTACGATGATAGCTAGAACCTCATCTACTAGAACTATTTTCCTGATTTCATCTCTAATAGATGTTTGAACTACTAGCTGATCCCAAAATTTTTGAGCATTGCCAATCATGGTGGCTTTGCAAAGTTCGTAGGTGGTCTCAGTTGAGTAGCTACCTGCTCTAGTTATAAATCTGATAATGGTAATCCACTTATCTATTCTTTCAGAAGCATGCTTTTCACAATCTAGATTTAGAAAAGCTGTTGGGGTAATAACGGGCCTTAATAGATTATCCCTAGGCTGAAATTCTAGTTTTGTTCTATGGGGATAATTTGGTTTATATTCTGCCCTTTTCGTAGGAAAAAGCTCATTAAATATTCTATCATCTAAATATAAAGGAGTATCTTCTACCAGACCTAGAGATTTTCTAAGATCTTCAGCTGCTTTGCTATTTTGTTAATTAGCAGCTCTAATGTCAAGGTCAGCAATATAAGGAACTATTTTATCTTTCCTTAATTGCAAAATTTCTTTTTCAGAAAGAGGTTTTTTCAAAACTCTTTCTCGTTCAATTGCATGAAGCCTATCATTCACCAATTTTCCTACTTCTTTTGCTAAAGCATTTCTTTGTTCTGGTGAATCGCCTGTATTTCATTTTGCATGCAACTGCTCAAGGAGAAGGCTCACTTCATTATGAATATTTTGAAATGAAGTCAATCCTGAAGGATTAGAGCTGACACTTTCTTCTCTATCTAATTTTCTCATTTTTATTTAGAACTACTGGGTGAATTTTCAATTTTTTCTCGACTTTCTAAAAATATTACCCAATTGTCTAGACCTTGAGAATTTTCCCAAAGAGCAAGAAAAAAATCAATTTTTCTGAAATGCAATCTTTTCCAAATTAAATAATCTCTTTTTAGATTATCATTCCAACTTGAAGTTCTAGAAGATACTAAAAGAGTATCTTGATCTAAAATGACTAATTGATTAAAATCCGGATACTGCCCTTCTAAAAATCCAATTATATCTTATACACCACAATATTCATGGACAATATTATTTTCCAAGAGAACGTTTCTATAAATAGAATATATTCTAATTAATTTGTCTCTATGCTTAATTCTTCCACAGACCTAAGAATATTCCAACTGTATCAATGGATGCTCTTTTCTCTTTGTAATCGAAAAGTGTTTTATATTGTTATACACTCTTCAGGGACTAAGGAATCCCTTCAAAAAATTTCATCCATAAACTAACAAATTAAATAAATTTTGGACCTATATAAACAGTATTTAGAAAACCAGGAACCAAAATGTAATTAATTTTACGTTTTGAAAATTAAAATTCAGGAACTTTATCGTTATAAATTAAAGTTAAAGGATCACGAAAGAATTATAAAGTGCATTAGTAATAAGTTGAGAAATTATGAATGAAACTATCCCAAAATTTAATATTAATTAGAAACTAATCACAACTATACACTTTTATATAATTTGACAGACAAGAAACTATAATGCCTGGATCAATGGATAGCTTGAGGTTGTAGGCTCAAATTGTGAAAATATTAACATTAAAATAATGAAAAAGCACAAAGTTCATAACCCACTTAAGTACAGCAAGAAATGATAGTAGGTAAAGTGGTTGCAAAAGTTTCTTGTAAATACAGTGTGAATTGAAGTGGGAACAACCGAACTAGAAACAGAGAAAAGAAAAGAAAAGAAAAAGAAAATTGATGGTGGGGATTACTGGATCAGAGTAACGCACTAGAAGGAAAGCGCACCAAAAATTTGGCTTCTGAAATTCAAAAAACACAACAAAACAAGAAACCATTCTCTTTTGTGGGCCCATCTCCACCATGGCCAAGAACTAGCCCCCACCTCAACACTCCCTCATCATTTTCATCAAGAACTCTCTCTCATCAACATTTGCACCCACAAACAATTTCTCTCATTTCACTTAAAGCTTCTGTTTTTTTCTCTTTTACTAATTTGGGTTTGGCCCAATCTTTCCATAAGAGTGTGATATTAATTTTCGTTTTTGGTTAATGGGTTCTTGTTAGTGGTGAAGAAATTGAATTATTCTTTTTATTATTATTATTATTATTATTATTATTATTTTCTTTTTCACTTAATATAATGGGAAATTGTTGGTGTAGATGGGAGCCTTCAGTTTATAGAGTCTCATCAAATGCAAAATCAGGTTGGTTACCAGTCTTTTTGCTCGTTTATTCTAATTTATCCATTTATATGTTTGATTTGTGAAATGGGTTTCTTTTATTATGATTTTTTTTTTTCTGTTACAATTAGCTAAACGCAGGATTCTAATAGTTTGATTCTAAAAACCATGCTCTGTTTCTTCTCTGCTTCTGCTCGCTGTTTCTCATTGTCCTGTGTGAATTATATGTTTTGTTCTCTTTAATTGCTGAGATTATGTAATGAAGTTTGGGTTAGGATTTTGATTTTGATGAGCGTTTCATTCTCCAAAATAATAGGAGATTGAATATTCATGTTCTTTGAACATTCAATTTTTCATGTATTTGCTATGTTCTTAATATATTTTTTGTGGGGATTTTTTCCAAGATTTGCTGGAAAAGTGAAATTTTCCATCTTAGATTATTTATCAGGAAGCTATTCGCTGCATATCCCATCCTTCTGCAATTTGATTTAGAAAAGAATTAAAGGAAATGTAGCTTTTTTCCCCTTTTTCCTTCTAATTTATTCCCACTTATAAAGATAGGATGCTTTATATTTTCTTTCTCATCAGGAAAGTGGAAACCTCTAACTATCATGGGCTAGTACTTATCTTAATACTATTTTTATATTTCTTGTAGATTAGAAAAACATATCTACAGCTTTAAAATTAAAGTTTTAAAACTATTATTTACTTGACAATGGAGGCGCGAACTGAGTTTGCTTTCTTTCTTGCTTTTGTACTGAGGGTACGGGTATGTCTTGTTTTTCCCCTTTCTTTTTCTAGATTTGGAAATTGATAATCTCTATTTTAAGGTTCAATTCTGGGTTCTTATTAGTCCCTTGAATCTTTATAAGGCTCAAAATTTATACACTGATTTTTTTCTACTAATTGGCAAAGATAGAAAATAGAAGAATAAATTAAATTTAACTCATCTTTAGTGGCTTCTATGGATTCATGTCTTTTCATTTTAAGATTCAAATTTCAATTTGGAGTTCTGAATATTGCATTTTAAGATAATCTTCTTTTACTTAAAACTGGTTTTGTAAGCCTACTATTTTGTCAAATTCAAAATTTGCATTTTCTATAGTTCTTTGTAAATTTTTTTCCATTGATTTTAGTTAATTGCAGAAACAAAGTTTGCCTTATGTGAGGTTTGATTATTGCATGTTCGATTTTATTTTCTCTCACATTTCTATCTTTAGAGTCTCCAAAAGACCAGAGCCCTTCAGGGAAACAAATAAAAGATATTCAGAAGCTACCATCAAATCCTGAAGAAGTAGAAGACCTACGTCGCGATTCAGCGGCAAATCCATTGATTGCATTTACATATGATGAACTAAAAGTAATCACCGGAAACTTTAGGCAAGATCGTGTGTTGGGTGGAGGAGGATTTGGAAGTGTTTATAAAGGGTTCATCGCCGAGGATCTAAGAGAAGGACTTCAGCCTCTTCCTGTTGCTGTAAAGGTTCATGATGGTGATAATAGTTACCAAGGCCACAGAGAATGGCTGGTAATCTTTTTTAAGCAATTTTTTGGTTTTTGTTTTTTTTTTCTGTTGTACTAAAATATAATATTATGCATATTGCGAGACTTTGCTGTGCATTTTCTTTCTGTTATGTTTTCTATATTTTTTATAAGATTAATTAAGAGTTTTGAGGACTTTTAGGCAGAAGTCATATTTCTGGGACAGCTTTCTCATCCAACTTTGGTGAAATTGATTGGATACTGCTGTGAAGATGAACACCGGGTACTAATATACGAGTATATGGCTCGGGGTAGTGTGGAAAACAATCTATTTTCAAGTAAGTGTCTGATAACTTTAAAATAATACCTAGAAAGTTTTTCCTTCTTCTATCTTGAATGTTTAATTAAAACAGTAACCATGTAGCTTTTCGCAACAGAAATATGCCAGATCCAGGCAATAAAGGCAATTATTTGCTAGGAAATTAATGACTAAAAACAGTTTCATTTTTCTATATTTTTATTTCTTTTAGCAATCCTACCTTTCATTTTCTTTCAATTTCAATGGAGCCAAGCTCTAGTGTGATTACTGTTGGTGCAGTGACATTGTTGGAGCTAGAATTGCCATCTAAAGACATTGCTTCTGAATGCAATAGGGCTTGATTTTTGTTTTTGAAAGCAATTAGAGAAAGCCACAACTAGGCTACCATAATGGTTTCTAGCTAGCAGCCTATATTTGATGTTATTTTGAAGGAAGGTGAAATGGAAGTAGAGTGATGTAGATGCAGGTTGTAGAATTAAATAGATGCAGTTGCTTTTGCTTTATGTGATTCCTAGGAAATTGATTTATTTATATGATCCCTAGGAAATTGATTTCTAAAAACCACTAAAAAGTCACTAGGAAGTGATATACAAAAAATATTGAGGGCACATGCATGCATTGTAGTTGCCCTGGTTATTTATCTAATAATATCTAAAGATTTTTTTTCTTGACCTTCGTGAGAGCGTCTAAAGTTAGTATAGCATAATGGACAAAAACTTTTCAACTGCTGCTGTGAGAGGCATTTTTGCTCTTTATTGTTTCTCAATTTTTGGATATACAGCAATATATATATATATATAAATTATCCATCTTCCATTGTGCAGGAGTATTGCTTCCTCTTCCATGGTATGTTAGGATGAAGATTGCATTTGGTGCAGCAAAAGGACTTGCATTTCTCCATGAAGCTGAAAAACCTGTTATCTATCGAGATTTTAAGACGTCTAATATTCTACTTGATGTGGTTAGTTTATCAAAAATGCAACATCACTGTCACTTGAGAAATACGAGCTAATTTTTTACTTAGTTTCCATTTCATCCTACTTAAAAGAAAATTACAGAAAGCATGGCTTTTTATTTCTTCCAAAATGAAGATTGTGGAATTAAGGAACCTATATTAATGTGTGATGTTACCGATAGACAATGAGTAAGGAGGCATCTGTTCTATGATGTATGAAAATTACTCCATTATACAGGTTATTTCAACCTATATTGCATGAATGTCTAATGCTTTAACAGAACTGCTGGATATTTAATGTTACTTTGATTTAATCAAATCTTCCCTTACAGTTATGGTTTTATGAACAATAGGATTATAATGCAAAACTCTCTGACTTTGGTCTTGCAAAAGATGGACCCATGGGAGACAAAACTCATGTTTCCACACGCATAATGGGAACTTACGGGTATGCAGCACCTGAATATATAATGACAGGTAACTTTTCACATCTAAAGCTCACTGTGTTTCTATGTTAAGGCGGCTTTTAGAGATAGGGTGGCCTTGAAATTATTTGACTTTATTCTTTATTAGTACTTGAAATAGGCTAATGCTAAGCATAGCATTCAAAATGAGGTAGAGCACTGATAAGAATTCAGTCATTGCACAGGGCATCTTACTCCTAGAAGTGATGTATACAGCTTTGGTGTTGTTCTTCTGGAGCTACTCACAGGCAGAAAATCCTTGGACAAATCACGACCAGCACGAGAGCAGAACCTGGCAGATTGGGCTCTCCCTTTGCTAAAAGAGAAAAAGAAATTGCTGAACATTGTGGACCCAGGATTAGAGGGAGATTATCCTGTTAAAGGAGTACACAAAGCAGCTATGCTAGCTTACCATTGCTTGAACCGAAATCCAAAAGCGAGGCCTCTAATGCGAGATATAGTTGACTCATTGGAGCCTCTGCAGGTTCCTGAAGAATCTGCAAATGGGAAGTCTGTGTTTACTGTGATTAATGCAGCAGCAGATGGTGAGTTAAAAAGAAAAGAAGATTCACTATAAATGACATGGCTTTGATTTTGTTTTGATAAGCTTCTTCTCCAGGAAAAAAAAAAAAAAAAAACATGAATTGATATATTAATATTATGGTAGTTGGATTATTGTAAAAGTGAATATCACTACTGATATATATTGTATATATCTTCTTTATTTTTATAAAGCTTTAATGGAATTTTTGTATAACAAATTTATTATCAACTAGTCATGCATTCGCTCTGCCTAAATTTTTTAATCATATATTTTTAATTGGTTTATATAATTTTTTAAGTGAAACATATAGTAATACAGTGATATGAAAAAAAATTAATAAGGCAATTTCATATAAACTTAAGATGCTTACTGTATCACGTGCATTTGAAAATGTTTTTTTTTTTTTACTTTTTTTTTTCAAAATAGCTTTTAAAAATACGCAATAAAAATTAGTTTTGATTTTGGGTAGCAATCAAGGAGTACTTATAGGTTTCATTGACTTTTAGATTGGACTATAATCTAACCGAATCAAGTCAAATTTTAACTTATTTAAATTTTAACTTATTTAGATTCGGTTGGATATTTTTTTTTGAATTCGAACATAAACTTGATCGAGATTCATCAAAATTTTATTTATAATTTATAATCGATCTTGAATCGAGCTCATCTTTTAATAAATTACAATTGAATTAGATTCGAATTCAAACTTGACTCATTTTAAAAATCGTTTATAACTAATTTGAATATCAATTTTTTAAATATTTATTTCTAATAAAATAATTATAAAAAAAATTAAAATTAATATAAAATTAAAAGCATCTAATTAGTAAAAAAATATAATTATAAAATTGAGTATTATATATATCTCAAAAATGTTAATTAATAAAAAAGATATTTTTAAATATTACAATATTAGATTATATAATAAAAATAAATCATAATATAAAACTTTATTAATATTACAAAAATGTAATTATTA
>CANXYC010825818.1:0-10981 GCA_948193065.1 Aleurites moluccanus
TTCATCCCAAAAGCCCAAATTAAAGAACCCAAACTCTACCTCTTCCAATATGGGCTGGAATAGTCTAATGAAGAAAGAACTTGGGCTTCCTCTTCTTGCATGATTAAATTAAGCCCAAAAGTGTGTGATTGGGGCTCAAAAGTCCTTGTGACTTGGGGCACAATGTTGGTGGATTCGGTGGGCTCCTTAATGGGCAAGCAAGGGTTGAAATACTTGGGCTTGGACTAGGCCATACATCAGTATCGTTGCTGAATCAGATGAGGGGGAACTATTGGTTTTGAGGAGATCACTATATTCTACTCTTATTGATCAAGATGAGCAAAGAGAAAATATTTTCCACTCCCGTTGCACTATTGGAGGGAAAGTATGTTCTATGATCATAGATAGTGGTAGTGTGACAAATGGGGCTTCCCAAACTCTTGTGGAGAAACTTAACTTACCTACTTTACAACACTCCCAACCTTACAAGCTTCAATGGTTAAGTAAAGGTAGTGAGTTGCAAGTTGGTAAACAAGTTTTGGTGAGTTTTTCTATTGGGAAATCCTATGAGGATGAGGTGTTGTGTGACATTATTCCTATGGATGCTTGTCATTTGTTGTTGGGAAGGCCATGGCAATTTGATAGAAGTGCCAAGCATGATGGGAGGAAAAATACATACACTTTCAAGATGAATAAGAAAGTAATCACTTTGACCCCTTTAAGTCCTTCCCAAGTCTACAAAGAGAGTATTGGTCAAAAAATAAGGAGATTTTTGTACTACTTGTGGTTGAAGAAACCGAGGGCAAGAATGATAAAACCCTCCACCCGAGATGGTTCCTCTTATGGGGAAATATGGAGATGTCTTTCCTAATGACCTACCACCTAGATTACTGCCATTGAGAGGGATTGAGCATCACATTGATCTCATACCCGGGGATGCATTGCCGAATAGACCAGCTTATAGGTGTAATCCAGAGGAAACCAAGGAACTTCATAAGCAAGTTGATGAGTTGATTGCTAGAGGTTATATTCGGGAAAGTATAAGCCCCTGTTCGGTTCCGACCCTTTTGGTTCCCAAGAAAGATGGTACTTTCAGAATGTGTGTTGATAGTAGAGCCATCAACAATATTACTATCAAGTATAGGTATCCTATCCCTAGGTTGGATGATACTTGATGAACTTCATGGCTCCATCATTTTCTCCAAGATTGATTTGAGAAGTGGCTACCACCAAATCAGAATGCGTGAAGGGGATGAGTGGAAGACAGCTTTTAAAACAAAAGGGGGACTTTATGAGTGGCTAGTCATGCCCTTCAGGCTGTTCAATGCACCAAGCACCTTCATGAGGCTCATGAATGAGGTACTCCATCCTTTTATTGGCCACTTTATTATTGTGTATTTTGATGATATACTTGTCTATAATAAGTCTTTAAATGATCATATAATACACTTGGCACAAGTATTTGATGTGTTGAGAAAGCAGAAGTTGTATGCCAAAATGGAGAAGTGTGAGTTTATGGTGAGCCAAGTTGTATTTCTTGGTTATGTGGTATCTTCACATGGCATTAGTGTGGATGAGTCTAAGGTTGAGACTGTCCGAAATTGGCCAATCCCAAAGACCATTTTTGAGATCCGTTCTTTCCATGGACTAGCTTCTTTTTACAGATGGTTTGTTAAGGATTTCAGTACTATCATAGCTCCTATAACAGATTGCATGAAGAAGGGTAGTTTTGAATGGGGAAAAGAGGCTACCAATGCATTTGAGATCATCAAGAATAGGTTGTGTGAAGCTCCTATCCTAGCTCTCCCGAATTTTGATGTTGTGTTCAAAGTGGAGTGTGATACTAGTGGTGTTGGAATTGGGGATGTCTTAACCCAATCCAAAAGACCATTGTCCTACTTTAGTGAGAAGCTAGCTAATGCTAAGAAAAATTATTCCACTTATGATAAGGAGCTATATGCTGTGATAAGGGCCTTGGATCATTGGAGTCACTACCTACGGCCTAAACAATTCATCTTTCACTCTGATCATCAGGCCTTGAAGTTTTTGAATAGGCAACACAAGTTGAACACTAGACATGCTAAATGGGTTGAATTCCTTCAGACATTCTCTTTTGTGACCTATTACAAACCAGGTCAATCTAATGTAGTAGTTGATGCACTTTCTAGGAGGTATTCTATACTTTCTGTTTTGGATGCTAGAGTACTTGGTTTTGAGTTGATGAAGGAATATTATGAGCTTGATGTTGATTTCAGCCCTATTATAGCTAAATGTGTTAGAGGAGTTTTTACTGAATATATGTTTTAGGATGGATTTCTTTTTAAAGGAATTCAGCTTTGCATTCCAAATAGATCCTTTCGAGAGCTATTGATTAGAGAAGCATCGGCTGGTCATTTCGGGGTAAACAAGACCTTGGAGATTCTCAAAGAACATTTCTATTGGCCCAAAATGCAAGGGGACATACTAGCTTTGATTGCTCGTTGTGGTACTTGTCACTGAGCAAAGAGTCATTTCAAGCCTGGATTGTATCTTCCTCTACCCATTCCTAAATCACCTTGGGAGGATCTCAGCATGGATTTCATTGTGGCTCTTCCTCGTTCTCAAAGGGGGAAGGAATCTATCATGGTGATTGTGGATAGGTTCTCAAAAATGGCTCATTTTATCCCTTGTCATAAAGTTGATGATGCTGTTATTGTTGCTGACTTGTTTTTCAGGGAGGTAGTCCGGTTGCACGGTATTCCTAGGTCCATTGTTTCAGATCGGGATACTAAATTCTTGAGTCATTTTTGGAGATCTCTTTAGGGCAAATTGGGGACTAAGTTGTTGTTTTCTACTTCTCATCATCCTCAAATAGATGGGCAAACCGAGGTAACTAATAGAACTTTGGGCTTTCTACTTCGGACCTTGGTTAGTAAGCATTTGAAGGATTGGGACTTGAAACTTGCCTTTAATGAATTCACTTAAAACCAGACCCCAAGCAAGTCTACTACTCACTCTCCATTTGAAGTAGTCTATGGTATGAATCCTCTCACTCCTATTGATCTATCTTTTTTACCTTTGGATGTTATTGTTTACAAAGATGCTAATGAGAAGATAGTTAATATGAGAAAATTGTATGAGAATGTGAGAAAGAAAATTGAGAAGGCCAATGAGGCTTACAAGAAATAGGCTAACAAGCATAGGAAGAAAGCATCCTTTGAACCGGGAAATTTAGTGTGGATTCATCTTAGAAAGAGCAAGCTATCTCCAAAGGCTGATGGACCATTTGAAATCATTGCAAGAATAAATGACAATACTTATAAGGTGGATTTGCCTAGTGACTACGGATGAGTTTCGACAACTTTCAACATTGAAGGCTTATCACCTTATTTGGAAGACAACAACTTGGGAGATTTGAGGGCAAATTCTTCTCAGCAAGGGAAGAATGATATATCTCCAAGTTCAAAGTTCAACACACTTAGCTCTTCCATGGGTTCATCCCACTTGAAGTTGGAGTCCAACTATTATATTGGTGGATTGGATTTATTGATGTTACAAGTTAAAGCAATCCCAAGAGAGTCAAACCCATTAGGGCCCCATTGAAGTCTAGGTTCAGCCAAGACTCCCTATTTTGAAGACTTTGCAATTTCTGTTTTTAGTTATTTTTACTCTTTCATCTTTGCAATAGCTTTAAGTAATTACTATTTTGGGTAAAATAATTATTCTAGCCTAATTAAGTAATTATCTTGTTTTTAGGTTATGTTTATTTGTATTAACAAATTCAGCCTTTTTTCATATTTTTAGGTTGTGTAAGGTTTTTAGAGACTATATAAAGTCTCTTACACAAAAATGGAAAGGACAAGTAATGATAAGAACCTGCATTTTCTTTATACTTTCCTTTTCCTTCTTTATGCTTTGATGTTTTCTATTTCAGCAGAATTTTCATTCTTTTGTTAATTTTCCTTTACAAGCTATTATGTTGAATGTTAAATTTGCTCTTTTGTTGTTGCTATCTCTAATTTCCAGCATTTGAATTTTCAAGTTTTCTTCTCTTTCCTCCTTTCTCTCCCAAATCCGAACCTACCATTTTTGAAGATTCAAGAACTCTGATTTTCTCTCTCTTCAAGAACACCACCAAAACTCTCCAAACTTCAGCATTCAACTTCAAACAGTCTATAACCATCCCCATTCGAATCATATTGGAGTTGGAAACCAGTTGCTTACCTAAATCTCCAAAGTTCAAAACCAATCTCAAACTAAGCCTAAGTGCGCTCACCCTTTCTGTCCAAAATTTGTATTTTCACAAATCAATTCCCTAATTCATAAAACCTATGCCAATCAACCTTAAATAGTTCCATTAGAAGGCCCCTTAAGTTTGGTAGAATTTAGATTCCATTTGCTTAGTCAATTTGGAGATTAAAGTTATAAACCCTAAGTTGGCAATTTGGAGATTCTGCACTTTTGGTTTTGTGGGACTAAAATTGGCTAACCCTTTAGTTAAATCAAGGTGAGAAAACACTTAATCATGGCTGGATTCCATCATTATCTTCATTTGTTTTACCTAATTAAGTATACTTGTAAAATTGAAAACAAATCTCTTTTATTAAACAAGGAGTGGGTCGGCCATATGATGGTGTTGGAAGCTAACACAATATTTTTTATTTATAATAATAGTTTTAAAAGAAATAATTAAGCATATGTTGATTAGAAAGAAAAAAATATCTCAAGTTTTCTAGAATTCTCTCAAGTTTTCTATCAAAAACTTATTCTTTTTGTGTTGGATTTTTATTGTATATATATATGTGTGTGTGGTTTATCTTTATTTTTAAGCTTTTATCTTTCCTTTCAAAGTCTTTAATTTCTTGTCTTTAAATTACTTGCAATTTACATTTCAATTTCTTTTTCCATTTCTAGTCCTTCAATTTCCAGTCCATTTTCATTTGAATAGGATTTTCAATTCAGATTTTCACTATCAAGGATTGAGAATTTCATGATCTTTCCTTATTTGAACTTTTTATTCAGCTTCTGAGCTTCAAATTTTATGAAGAATACTTTTTTATTTTGCTGCTTTTTTGATGGCTCAAAGCTCATCACATTTCTGAAGCCTGAATCTGCCTATTTTAAACTCCTAGACCCGATTGCTTCTATCTTCCATTTTTCATATCAAACCATATCCAAACCTCATCAAAATTAATTAGAAATCTTATAACACCCTAAACTACCATAAAGACCTATTAATCCAATTTAATAAACTCATTTACAAAAGTGTTTTTTTTGGCCGAATGCTTCTCATCAAAATCAGTTTTGAGCACTAAACTTCTGTTTTTATTTATCCTAAACAAATCAACTCCAAATGCTACCAAAATTAATTCCCAACCTTAAAACATCATAAATAATCATAGATTCCACTTTAGACACCTTAGAGAGGTCGTTTGCAAAAGTGCATTATTTTGGGCAGAATTGGATTCAAGATTGGGACTTTTGAGCACTGATTTTGCATCTAATGGTTGGATAACTTAGGAGTATAGTTAGGTTCTCAAATTTTTTTACAAAGAAGCTCACTCATTGAACTTGAAATACATCAGCTATAGTTTTGGATGATGAGGATGAACTCCTATCAGCTATTGAAATACATCATCAATAGACATTTTCAGTCAATAATCTCCTAACATACTCATAAAATAAAGAATTATTTCAACCCACAACAACTTCTAAGTAACAAGTCTCAACAAGCTCAATAATCACAAGTTTCAAAAGGTGGAATCCTTACCTACCAAGCTTCAACAAAATGCTCTGATACCAAATGATGGATATCAGACCGTAAATGATGATTTCCAACCTCAAACAACCCAAGTAATGGAGAGAAAGTGCTAGAATTTGAAGTTTCCTCAAAACTCCCAAATTGTCACCTAGGGTTTGCAACTTTGATCTTCAAATTGATAGGGTATATGGATTCCAAATTGAGTCAAACTAAATGGGTCATCTATTTGGAGTATTAGGAGTGGATTGGTGTAGGTTTTAGAAATTATAGAGGTCATTTGCAAAAACCCAAAGTTTTGGGCAGATTGTTACACACAAGCTTACTCTAGTCTTGGATTTGGTTTTATGACCAAATGTACTCCAATGAAGGTGTAATTCGAATGGTGGCTGTTTTAATGTGTTTGAAGGTGAATGGAAGGTGTTTGAGTGGTTTTGATGATGATTTAAAAGAGAGAAAAAAACTGAGTTCTTGGTGTGTTCTGCTATGGTGGTTCGGTTTTGTGAAGAGGAAAGAAGAAGAAGAAAGACTTTAACACTTAATCATTTCTGACTTTAAAACAAATGAAAGACAAGAATGGATAAACAAATTCAAATTGTAAAACATGTAAGAGGACTAATGCATCAAAAGGGTAAATTTCAGTTAAAAGAAATAACATGGCAATAAATGCAAGAATATATAAAAGCTATAAAGAAAAGCAAATTGGAAAGAGAAAATTAGGTTTTCATATTCATCATGTTCTGATTTTTCCTCTTACAATTTAGCCTATATATAGGCTTTACAAGGCTAAACAATAAAGACAATAGCTGAAATTGACAAGCAATCCAGATTTGGCAAAATAGATTCATGCTTTAACCATGTTTAGCCAAATCGGGTAAAAAGCAAGGAAAGAGAAAAGGCCATGTGAACTTGTCTTTTTTTCTTCAAATTTCAGAATTCACATTGCTCTTGGAGTTCTTTCACATGAGGGAGAGACGAAATGGGCCAAGAGCTCTTCAATTAACTCCAAGACACAAGATGAAGCCCATTTATCATCCACTTTTGAGAGTGGGCTGAATCAAGCTAAAATAGAGGGGCATTGGACTCCCTCTTCTTGTATGATTAAAATAAACCCAAAAATATATGGATAATGCTCATAAGCTTTTGTAATATGGGCTAAATAGGTTGGAGCCTTGGGTCTTCCTTTGTGGGCCGAACTTCAAGGATTACTTGTTGGAGAGATGGAAGAGTGTGGGATTGGGAATGCATCACAATGGAAAGATCATCTCTTGAATTTGAACATGAAACCTATCATTGCATCCTTAATATACATCAATCCACTTCTCAAGGAAAATGTTTCAAATGCCATGGCATTTGAAACATTTTCCTTGCATTGGTCACTTTCAAGCCAATTGCCTTAATAGGAGAGTGATGACCATCCAAGGGTTTGAAGAGGTGGGAGATTTGTACCAAGTTAATGAAGAATCTGAAATGCTTAATGATGAGTATGAGAGAGTTTTGGCTGACCCGAATGAAGGGGAATTGTTAATCTTGAGAAGATCCTTGTACATTACCTTTGGCCAACAATAAGAACAAAGGGAGAATATCTTTTGCACCCGTTGCACTATTAGAGGAAAGGTGTGCTTTGTGACCATAGATAGTGAAAGTGTAGCCAATGTAGCTTCCGCCACTCTTGTAGAGAAACTTGGACTGTCCATTTTACCTTATCTATGGCCTTATAAGTTACAATAGTTGAGTCAAGATACTAAATTGCATGTTAGTAAGCAAGACTTAGTTGCTTTCTCCATCAAAGATGAAGTTTTGTATGACTCAATAACAATGGATGCTTGCCATTTGCTATTGGGAAGGCCTTGGCAATTTGATAGATGTTCCAAGGATTGTGGAAGAAAGAATTCTTACACCTTCAAGATGCAAGAGAAGGTGATTACTTTAACCCCTTCAAGCCCCTCACAAGTTTACAAGGCTGATACATGTAAGTCAAAACCCAAAGAAGCCTTACTATGTGATCAAAATAGGGTGGAGAAAGCATTGGCCATGCAAAAAAATGTTTTAATGTTAATTGTGGTTGAAGAATCTGAAGCTAAGAAAGAGAAAGGTATCCCAACTGAAATGGTTCCTCTTATGTTAGAATTTGAAGATGTGTTCCCTAGTGACCTACCACCCGATTTGCCTCTATTAAGAGGTATAAAGCATCACATTAACCTCCTTTCCATAGTGATTTTGCCAAATAGACCAGCTTATAGATGTAATCCGGAGGAGACCAAGGAACTTCAAAAGGAAGTGGATGAACTAATTGCAATGGGGTACATTTGGGAGAGCATGAGTCCTTGTTCAATTCTAGCATTTGTGGTTCTAAAAAGGATGGGACATTCATATTGTGTGTTGATTGTAGGGCCATTAACAATATCACCATCAAGTATAGGTTTCCCATTCCTAGGTTGGTTGATATGCTTGATGAGCTTCATGGTTCTACCATCTTTTCAAATATTGACTTGAGGAGTGGTTATCACTAAATTAGAATGCATGAAGGAGATGAATGGAAGATTGTATTCAAGACCAAGGGAGGACTATATTAGTGGTCGATCATGCCATTTGGGTTATCAAATGCACCAAGTACCAGCTTATGAATGAGGTATTTTGTCCTTTCATTGGTAGCTTTGTTTTTGTGTACCTCGATGATATTCTTATGTACGCTCAATATTTGGATGAGCATATTTGTCGCTTGAGGCAAGTGTTTGATGTGTTGAGAAAACAGAAGCTATATGCTAAACTTGAAAAATGTGAGTTTATGGTTGATCAAATTGTCTTCCTTGGCTATGTGGTTTCTTCTAATGGTATTGGAGTGGATAATCAAAAGTAGAGGCCATCCGAAATTTGGCAACTCCAAAATCCATTTCTGAAGTTCGATCATTCCATGGATTGGCTTCCTTTTATTTGTGGTCTGCCAAGGATTTTAGTACTATCATGGCTCCTACAACAGATTGCATGAAGAAGGAAAGTTTTGAATGGGGAGAAGAGGCTACCAAGGCATTTGAGAGAATCAAGAATAGGTTGTGTGAAGCTCCTATCCTAGCTCTTCCCGATTTTGATGTTGTGTTTGAAGTGGAGATGCTAATGGTGTTAGAATTGGGGCTGTCCTAACCCATTCCAAAATACCATTGGCTTATTTTAGTGAAAAGCTAGCTAATGCCAAGGTGAATTTTTCCACTTATGATAAAGAGTTCTATGCCATGGTAAGGTCTTTGGATAATTGGAGTCATTATTTGAGGCCAAAACAGTTCATTCTACATTTGGATCATAAAGCTTTGAAGTTCTTGAATGGACAACACAAGCTTAATACTAGACATGCCAAGTGGGTTGAGTTCCTTCAAACTTTCTCTTTTGTGACTCACTACAAACCGGGTAAGACCAATATCGCTGATGCATTATCTAGGAGATTCTGTTTACTTGCCATATTGGATGCTAGAGTGAGTGCTTGGGTTTGAATTGATGAAGGAGTACTATATGCATGATGATGACTTCAATGCTATTATTACTAATTGCTCTAAGGGATCTTTTACTTATTATGTGGTGCAAGATGGGTTTCTTTTCAAAGGGAATCAATTGTGTGTTCCTAAGAGCTCTTTTAGGGAGCTATTGATTAGAGAAGCATATAGGAGAGATTTGGCTGGACATTTTGGAGTGAACAAGACTATGGAAGTCCTCAAAGAGCACTTCTACTGGCCAAAGATGCAAGGGGATATTCAAGCATTGATTGCATAATGCGGCTGTTGTAAACGTGCAAAAAGTCACTTTAGACCCAGTATGTATCTTCCTCTACCCATTCTGGAATCAACATTGGAAGATCTTAGTATAGATTTTCATAGTGGCTCTTCCTCGCACTCAAAAGGGAAAGGATTCTATCATGGTGATTGTAGACCATTTCTCTAAAATGGCACATTTTATTCCTTACCATAAATTCGATGATGCCATTCTCATTGTTCATTTATTTTTCAAAGAAATAGTTTGGTTGCATGGTATTCCAAGGTCTATTATTTCAGATAGGGATACCAAATTCTTAGGCCGTTTTTGGAGGTCACTTTGGAGCAAATTAGGGACCAAGTTACTATTTTCTACCTCCCATCATCCCCAAACATATGGGCAAACCGAGGTGATTAATAGAACATTGGGTTCATTGCTTCAGACTATGGTGAGCAAGTTGAATTCACGTACAACCGAACTCCAAGCAAGACTACCACTCATTCTCCTTTTGAGGCTAGTATGGTATGAACACTCTAACTCCCATTGACTTATCTTCCTTGCCTCTTGATATTGTTATGCACAAAGATGCTAAAGAAAAGGTGGCTGCAATGAAAAAGCTCTTTGGGGTTGTTAGGCAACAAATTGAAAGAGCTAATGAAGCTTATAAGAAACAAGCCAACAAGCATAGGAAGAGGGTTGTTTTCAATCCAGGTGAATTGGTGTGGGTTAATTTGAGAAAGGAGAGATTTCCTTCTAAGAGAAAAAGCAAATTGGCTCATAGGGCTGATGGACCATTTGAAGTAATTGAGAGGGTCAATGACAATGCCTACATGATAGATTTGTCGGATGAGTATGGAGGAGTGTCGGCTACATTCAATATGGGAGACTTGTCACCTTATTTGGAGGACACTAGCCTTGAAGATTTGAGGGTGAATTCTTCTCAATATAGGGGAATGATGTATTGCAATCCCCTCACCTTCCCAATTGTCTAAGCACTTCGGCCCACCATGGAGAGTCCAAGATTGCAGCCAATATGTCAAAGGCCTATGACCCATTTCTTCATATTTTGGACTGAATTTAGTCATGCAAGAAGTGGCAGCCCAACCCCTTTTAAATTGAAGCCAAGTCTGGCCCAAAGGGGAATATTGAAGAAAGAGTCCTTAATTGAGCTTTTGTGATTGTTAAGGCTTGAATGGCCTATAGATGCTCTTTACCATGTGAAGGGCTTATGGGAAAATGGATGGATTCTGAATTTTGAAGCAAATAAGTCATTTTTCTATGCTATTTTCTTCTTTTTGCTTTTTACTAGATTTGGCAAAACATGGATAAAGGTATTGTTATTTTTGCCAAATTCAGATTACCTAAGCTTTAATTAACTATTAGTTGATGCATTCAGCCCAACCATGAACCATAAGTTGAAGCCCACTCAAGAAGCCACCAAGTTGATAACCCACCTTGGAATTGGACTCACACTCATTCAAGCCCATGATGGGCTGGCCACATAGTCCAATCATCTTTATTTAT
>CANXYC010826009.1:0-30415 GCA_948193065.1 Aleurites moluccanus
CTGTGACAGCGTCTACAAAGAAATAATATATATATATATATATATATATATATATATATATATATATATATATTGTGATCATTGTAACATGAATAGGTATACTAGGGACACTTGTTTTAAGATTCATGGGTATCTTGGGTGGTATGAACAGTTAAGAAAGAAGAAAGGTTATGAAGATGGGAGAAAACCTAAGCTAAGGTAGTAGTATAGAGTAATGGCACAGGTTGTTGATAGTCCATTGGATGAAATGATGAGCAACCAGAAACAAATGAAGCAAGATGAGTTAAACACAATAATTTATTTAGTTGTGTAAAGGGAGGTGCAGAGGTATATGAAGGCCAAGGCAGTCAGTGATGGCAATTTTATCAACTACATTAGCTATACAGGTACCATTCGCTCCATTTTTCTTAATTGTTTTGATTGTGATATAGAGGATATCAAAATAGTAGATTCAAGTGCAACAAACCACATGTGTTTCAACATTAACTTGATGACAAAAACTTTTAAACCAAGTATTGTAATAAATCGGCATTTACTAGATAAAACTACAAAAAGAGTGCATGATATAGGCAAAGTTGTTTTACAATCCATCATTACACGTACCAAATTTCTTCATATACCTTACTTTAGGTTCGACCTATTGTCAGTAAACAAAATAACACACACAATGAATATCAATATCACTTTTTTATGACACACATTGCTCTTTTCAGGACCTGCTGACTGATTAAGTAATAGCACAAGGTTTATGCACGTATGTACATACTAGATAGGTCAAGCTTCTTTGTACATGCTATTCATGAGTTTCAGTCTAAGGTTTCTTCTGTCAAGAAGATTGTCATGATAGAGAAACCATTTATTTATTCAACAACTTTTAGCCATAAAAAAAAAATTCTCCTTATGTTTCCTTTCATATCAAACTGTCATTATGTACTTACTATTGTAGATGACTATAGTAGAGCAACCTAAACCTTCCTAATAAGAGATAAAACCTACACCGCAACTACTCTAACGCATTTCCTTATTGTGGTTAAGACCCAATTCAATATTCAAGTAAAATAAATGAGAAGTGATAATGATTAGAGTTTATAAATTCTCATTATCAAACTCTTTTTTTAGACTTAGTAATTGTCCATCAAAAAACTTATCCTTACACATCACAACAAAATGGAATGGTGGGCTATAATATTTCAATCCAAATTGCCTTGAAAAATTTGAGGGGATGTTATACTAATTGTTGTACACATAATCAAGAAACTTCATAGCTCAATGCTAAAATGAAAAACCCCTTATAAATTGCTTTATGGTAAAATACCATATTCCAGACAATTAAAAACATTTGGTCATCCATGTCACATTACCGATACCAAGCCTCATAAAGACAAATTTGACCAGAGAGCATTTAAATGTGTTTTTATAGGATATGCAGTAAGACAAAAGGCATATAAGGTGTATAATATTGAATTACATTCTAATGTTATATCTAGAGATATAATCTTTTATGAGGATATTTTTCCCTTTCATGAAGAAAAACAAACACATGTTCTTGATGATAATCCTTTCATGTCTTACCCAACATTATTTTTTATGGTATCCTTCAGTTAAATATTTCATCTTCACATACCAATACTCCTGATACTAAATGATCCATCAGAGGATGCAATCACTACCATAACAGATACCAAGAATAGTTTCAAATAACCGTAATCCTATCAATACAATTCCAACTCCTGTTAATACTCTTATGGAACCAGTTTTACTATCGGGTTCAAATCCAAATCCAACTGAGCCAATTAGGAAAAGTATCAAAAATATGAATAGACTTAGGTAGCTAGAAGATTTTATTTATAATGTTCAAATCTATCATAATCTAGCTACTACATAACAGAAAAGCTCAACAAAACAATTATTCCACCCTTCATCCTATACAACCATTACCACAATCACTAACACCATATCTTAATTCACATGTAAGTTCTTTCTAACTAGACTCCATCTTGAAGGAATGTAAATTATGAATATAAATATTGTAAATAATCTAAATATGTTATTGAATATGTTATTTTATTTTAGATAGTTAATTAACGAAGTTGCATGTTAAATTAATTTCAATGTGTTTTTCATTTACTTTTGTTGAGCTTAAATCAAGTCAACATGTAATAAATCATCTTTCTTCTCCTTATTGTTTTAAGGAGACAAAATATAGCAAGGACTTTTTTACAAATACAGAGTTCTTGGCTTACTCTGTAGTACCCATAAGAACTGGTACAAGATCTGATTTATGGATAATTTAGTAGGTTAATACATATTGATTGACAAAAATCATATTAGTCGAAGTTGCAGTTTATGTTCTTTTAGTTTTAGGACTAAAACATTTAGTCCACCACAGGAAGTTATAAGATATAGTTCAAGATAACTATGCATAGAAAAACTATCACTTCTCTTTTCTCTTGTCTTTTTTTATTTTAATTGAACTTTTATACTTTGTTTGGTGCACTAAATGTACAAGGAAATGAAGAGAAAAGAAAAGAAAAGAATTTTAACTTCTTTTATGTTATTTGGATGTCTTATTTGTACAAGAAAGAAAATTAAAATTTATTTGCAACACAATTACTTTTCTAACCTCATTTTCCCAAATACACCTCAGGTTACTGGTGAACATGAATTCAAGGTGGTTCCCTACCTTGAAACAATCTCTTCTCCAAAAGTGACCATTAATATACACTTCCAGTATAAAATTTCAGTAGGCATTTTGGCATTTCCATATTGGCTTTTCATCACTCGTATATGTCGATGACCATCAGTTTATAAAAAAATAATAAACAGAAAACAGTTAACACTAAATTCTCAATACTGTCCACTATTATCAATAATAGTAGTGCAGGTGAAAGAGATGAAAAAGATGGTGGGTTTAGAAAAAAATGAAGGTGAAAGAGAAATATTGAGGGAGACAATAAGGCATTTTAGTAATTTATATTTTTCTCGCACTTTTTAGTTCATAATTTCCTTCCATTTCTCTCCAAAATGAAGGGAAATTATTTTGCTTCTAAAAACAATATGGGGAATTTGATTTCTCCTCCTTTCTTTTCTTTTTTTTTTTCTTTCTCTTATTATCGAACCAAATGAAAGAAAATTAATCAATTTTTTTTTTTATTTTCATTTCTTTTCACTTCCCTCAAAACAAACAAAGGGTTAAAGCTAAGAAATTTGAAAAAGAAAATGTATACAAATACATGAATGTGCATAAACATACAACAATGAAAAAAAAAAATGAAGGCCTTGTTTGGATTGAGAATATTTAAAATTCATAGATTTTATTAAATTCACGGAATTAGAAACCATGGATTGTGAAATGAATGATATTAATAACTTTTATCATTTAATATAACAAATGAAATTTTTGGATTTATTGTTACATTCCTCATATTCATGTATTAATTTTAAAAGTAAATTACTAATTTACCCTCATAAATTAAGTTGTGAATGTTGCACAAACATTGGTTTTGAAGCTTATATAGGTTCCATGTCGTGGGTGTGGGTGTTGAAGCTTCATAGCTTTTGAATATATATAGCTACAGTTATATATTAATGTTTCATGTCGTGGATTTTGAAGCTTCAATGCCCAACAACGTGATTTTGTTCAAGTGATTCACGTAACGATGTGATAAATCCACGTTCAACGATGTGGATTTTGTTTAAGTGATCCATTGGCTTGCTCCAATGTTGTTGACTACTGAATTTTAAATTTTTTTAAAAGAATTAAATTTAAATTAATTAATAATTGATAAAAATAATTAAGAATTTAAATGAAAGATTAGTTTTTTTATTATTATTTATTAATATTAAATATTATTTAAAAAAATTGTGAATTAGAAAGTTATAAATTATTTTTTTAATTACAATTAATTTATTATAAAATAATAAAATATATATATATATATATATATAAAGTAGATGCATGAATTTTACAAAATAAAGTTTATAATTAAGATAGAGAGCAATTTTAAAATAATAAAATAAATTATGAAATTCTTACAAGTTTATAGTGGATTTTGCTAAATCTCACCTCAAAATCCTCTTTTTTATGAAATTTGGCATATGAGAGATTTCATAAATTCAGGGTTTTGTTCAATATTTTTCATACTAAAGAGAAGATTTTGAAGTATGATTTGCAATACAAAGAGCTTCCCAATACCTGAATTCAACCTGATCCTCGCTGGTTCCGTACGTCTTTTACTTAACACCAAACATAAAATAATATATACACAATGTGATTTGATTTTGATGGGTTTTGTTGTATAGAACTCCCGTGTTGTAAGTCAAAACCAGCTTGAAAATTTTCGTGAAACGCTTCAACAGAAGATGGCTAATAACTACAATGTCATTTTGAATAAGAAAGAGCTGCCACTATCTCTATTAAATGTCGGTAGCCAAAAGCATTAAGGGTATGCTTCTTTTTATCTTTTGTTATAAAAAAAAAAATTCTTGTAAATTATTCAAGATTTTGATGATTTGTTACGTGGGTTGTAATTAATCCATTGTTTGTTTGTTTGTTTGTTGCAACTATGATTTTGTGATTAGATGCTGACATTCAAAGTTAAAGTTCTTTGTTGAAGTTTATGAATTATCACCTGAAACAATTTGCTTTTCTTTTATTACATGTCAGATTTTCATCTTCGCAATGCAAATCCTTTTAAGGATGCATTTGGAGTTGAGGGAAAGAAGAGGAAGCAAGCAATGATCATACTCTTGGAATTATGCAGTAGATTTTTATCATTTGAATGATTAGGTTAAGAAAGCTGATAGTTTCTCAGCAAAATGAATTGACTTTTTCTACTTGATGGTTTTCTTTGTCTCTCCTCTTAAAGATGTTGGCTATTAGATTATATTCTCTATTTCACTTCATTTTCCTTTATTAGTGTATATTAGAGGTGCAATTGAGTTTATACATGACAACTAAATGAAATTTAAAACTGAGATTAGTCAAAATTCTCAATTCAACTCAAAATCAAATAAATTTTAATGATCTCTAGTGAAGTTCGAAATACAATTTTCTTTTCTTTTCGTGATTGACATAAAAAATCTGATATAATATAAAATTAGGATTGTAAGTGTAATAATATGGAAATTTGAATCAAGTCGCTATACAAATTCAAATTCAAAATTAAATATTTTATAAGCATGATTTTGTGTATGTATGTGTTAACTGGACCTCTTGAACATCTGATTGAAACGACACGAGGGTTACTAAAATGTAAGTATTTTTGTGGCCAAGAGGACCAATTTCTTATCATAATCAATCTCGTTGGCTCATTCATGTTTATCTTGAATCTTTAATCTGAGCCAGGAATAGCAGTGGTGCATTAATTTGCAATGCAGCAAATGAGGTCATAGTGGTTTTCCTGTGGAAGCAAATGGCTCAGTGTTGGGATTACTTTCTAAAGAACTATGACATTCTTGTTTTAACAGTTTGGTTATGGAGGAGGCAATTGGCATTGCAATTATCCAGAATAATTATAAAATATCCCCTTTCTAATTGACATTTTTCATCTTTCTTTTTTGAGAAAACATTAGTTTTTTATAGTTCAAATTATATAGTTTGTTTTTCTTGAAGCAATTACTTGTATCACCACTATTTACCTTACATGACAAATCACTGTCCTGTGTATGTAAAAAAGCTATTGATGTTGTAAAGTGAGTAGGTCGTATTCAAAATCTAATGCAGCTATGTCCAAAACCTGATTTATTTTATCTTTGTTAGTCAAAGCAATGTCAACCTTTTGGCCAAGGTAATTTTCAGAACTGCACAGCTTCATTATTATTCTTTATTTTGTCAATCAACAAGTGCATGCTTTCAATATCTATCCTTAGTCTACACATGTTAGTGTAGAAACTCACAGTTGCACACCCACACATAAATTAGAAAAGAGAGAAAAAGAAATGCATACAACGGTTTTTTACATGGTTCAACAAGTGTCTGCACCTGTATTTTCTACAATTTAAAGGAAAAGATTACAAGATATTAGAATTTTCCTCGTAGGAATAGGAAAAACTAGTAATTACAGAAGTATTCTGAATAATAAAAACCACCAATGCTTCCAATATTTTATTGTATGAGTAACACCCTTTCCTTAGCCATATGTCATAACTCGTTAGAATTTTCTGAAAGGTAACTATCTCGGTTTTATATATTTTATATATAATAAAGGTATATAGAATCTTTGAGAAAGACCTTCCCTCACAAGAAAGACTTTTTTCACATATAATAGAATTTTTTGGTTAGAAGAAAGGGAGAATTTCCTTGACAGGTTGGTGAAAGTAGCTGAGAAGGATAATGACAAGTTTTTGTTTGAATCTCAGGAACCGTATCCAAAACTATGAACTAGAGTTTTTCTATTTGATTTTTTCGGCATTGCTTCATTGGCAATCAGTCAGAGGAACTCTGTCTGGTTCTATTTTGATGTGCATTTCAATACAAGTACTTGTTTCCTGGTTATTTTTTAGAGTTGGGATCCAAGATCCTGCAGTTGAAGTCTGATATTTCCTTAATGTTGAGTGAAAAAGAATAGTTATTTATTTCTAGCAAGAATAATAAATTTGAATTTTATTAATTAATATTTGAAAACACGTTAAAATTAATATTTTTGTGTTGATTAATTTAATTTTTTTAATTTAACACTGTCGAATTTGGAAAAAATTCAGCTGGGTTCAATGTCTCTCTTGGATTCAATATAGATCCGTCCTTGCTAATTAATAACGGACCTTAAAAAATAATTAGTCTTATTTATTAATAGTTTATTTTTCCAAAATTTAATTTGAATTGTACATCTCTTTAAATTAATATACACTGAAAATTATTTTTTATTAAAAAATTTATAATTTATCTAACATGTGTATGATATGATGCATATCAAGTAAATATCCAATAAATAAATATATGCATATATTTTACTTATATATAAGTAAATACATGGTCTTATTTGGTAGTAAGTATAAAACATTTGTAAAAGAGATTTCGAATTCAAATATTCTTCAACTCCATTAATTGTATGATTCATAAAAAAATTATAGCATTTTAACCACACTAAACCCATAAAAAAAATATATTCAACAAGTAAATATATCAAATAAATGTTAAATACTATATTGTGATAATAACTATATTCTCCATTTGTTTCTTTTTCTTTAAAAAAATAGAACGAAAAAGAAAACAAATACTGATTGAAGGAACAGAACTTGAACAGCTTGGCCATCACTTTGGATTGAAATGGATTAGGCTTAGCATTTGTCATTTTCTTTAATTAAAGAAATTAGACAAATAAACATTGGTCAATTCAAGTCAGTCCATTACTAATCAAAATCAATGCATGTTGTGGTGGGTGGGTCTCACAACAAGATATCTGATGGAACTTGTATTCACAGAAATATAGAAGCAATGGAAACAACAAAAATTACTAAAAAATAAATAAAATTAATTAAATAATAATCAAAATCCGAGTGATAGAAATTTTGTGTGAAAAATTAGATAAAAATAAAGTCTAATTATATTATTTTCATGTATGATCATAATTATAATTGATATTATAATTATAAGATATTATTAGTTAGCTTTTTCATATAAAAGTAAGGCTATAATTATTGGTTAAATATCAGAAATGATTTTTTTTTAATGCTTTTCTTATTTTAATAAATTATTTTGTTAATAATTATCAGTTAAATTTTAATAATTATTCTCAAGAAAAGTAATTTGAACAATTATAAATATTAAATATAAACTTTTTTCTCCGTCTAAAAAAGTCATGAAATTACATTATATTTTCCAAAGATCCATCTAACAATACTTCAATATGTTATTTTGTTGGTGTCTTATGCCCAAACTCATTAATTATTTTTTAAAATTACTTTTTGATAAATCTCCTTAAAAAAAAAAAAAGGATTGCTACCATATTTTTATTTAAAAATAATATTTATAAATAAATATCAAATACTCAATCACTTATAAATTTAATTTACTACAATATTTTTAATTTAATTTAATAAATTCTGAATTTTTAATAGAGTATTCAAACATCCATTTTATATAAAATTAATTATTGAAAACAATGAAAAATGAGCCTGGTTCTGAATTGATGGTTGAGTTTCAGGATTTAAGGTTATAGTAAATTCAATAATTTATTTTACAGTAATTTATCATAATATTGCTACAAAATTTTTAGAAGTTATATATTGACGAAGGTTGAATAAAATTCAAGTTACAATATGGGAAGATTGATCCATATTTTGACTGTATTGGTAAATATATTTTATGGAAATCAAAAAAATAGCTTATGTTGTTAAATTAAAAAATATTAAATTGATATAATTGAGAATTTTTTTAAAAAAGAGAAAATTCTTAAAAAATAAGAAATTTTTAAAGAAAAATTAAAAAAAAAAATTAGCTTAAAAATTTTATTTTTTTAAATATTTTTTAATTTTAAATTGATGGACCAAAAAAAATGATATTATAATATTATGGATCCGCCACGTCAGTCACATGAAAAGAGTTAAAAAATTTATACCACTTATACCAATGGGTAAAACAAAGGATCCATTTTATTAAAAAAAAAATTCACACAATCCAAATAAATAAACGTCTAAATTACATTATATTTTTTATATTTTTCCAAAATAATAAATATAAAATTAAATTGTAGTAAAATAAGGGTTAAAGAGAATGTTGTGTATTTTTTAACAGTAATTTATTATATGGTATATTTTAAGAATTTAAAAATTTTTGTAAAAATTTTTAAAAATTATAATTTGATAGTGTTTGATTTAATGAATCCAATAATATATTTTTTGTGCCAAACAAAAATCAAATGGATAGTAAAAAATATATTATAAATTTTGTGTATCAAATCTAACGCTATAGATTTATTGTATTTGTAATAATTTTTTGCTATTTATTTGATTTTTGTTTAGTACAAAAAATATATCATTGATTTCATTAACTCAAACATTATTAAATTATAATTTTTAAAAATTTTTATAAAAATTTTTAAATTTTTAAAATATACCACATAAAAAATTATTGTGTAAAAATATATAACAACCTCTTAACCCGTGAAATAAAAAATCCTATCGAAATTTCTATTCCACAATAAGAAGCATTTTTCTTTTAACAAAACGATGGGGTATGTTAAAATTGAGTTGAGGACACAACAGCCTTTCATTTGTCATATTTTAGATGCTTAATATTTTTAATAAAAATTTTTAAAAATTATAATTTAATAATATTTGATATAATGAAATCATTGATATATTTTTTATACTAAATAAAAATCAAATGGATAGAAAAAAATACATTAAAAATTTTATGTATTATATCTAACGGTTTAAATTTAACGCATTTATAATATATTTTTAACTATCTATTTAATTTTTTTTTAACATAAAAAATATATTAATGAATTCATTATATTAAATACTATTAAATTATAAATTTTTAAAATTTTTATAAAAATTTTTAAATATAAAAAATTTGATACATATATTTTTAGTTGTTTGAATTCAATGCCTTGCGTAAATGGAGTGGAAGATATATTTTTAGTTGTTTGAATTCAATGCCTTGCGTAAATGGATTGGTAGATATATTTATTGTCTTCATAAAACTAGAAGCCTTTTTTCTTCCGTAACCAATAAAGAAAATAAGGGTAAGATTTCATCAAGTAAACAACTACTCGTGTACAAATGTAGGGTTGTTTCCTTTTCCCTTTCTCTTAATATTAAAGACAAGTGACCCAAAAATAAATAAATGAACTGACCCATTCATGATTCATAGCCTTCCAACAGGAAAATAAGCAAATTTTGAGGGTAATGTGTATAGATAACAAGGCATTCAATATTATAAAAGTACATTAGGGTTTGGGGATATAAATTTTATTTTGAAAATATCGTTTTAAAAAAAATTATCATGTATATTTTAAATTTTTCAATTTTTAAATTTTAAATAATATTTTAAATTAATTATTTAAATATTTAAAAAATTATTTAGTGTATTTCATATATATAAATTGGTCGTAAAAAATTGTGTGATGCTAAACACAAATATATTTAGGCACATACATCAATATGGGCAATAGATTTCGATCTCCCCCTTCCCTCCTAACGTTTTAACAGAAAAAAACTAAGCACAAGTATGGATATAATCTTGATTTTGTCTATATCATGTAGAGTTGCTGTCTTGGGTACCCACACAAGTCACAATATCCATACACCATTAAATTTTCAACGACATATGTTACCACAAAAAAATAATTCAATAACATAAAAGCATTGGATTGGTTTGATTGGGGTCCTTATCCCCATTGATTATAACACCACAAGCCCAAAGTGAAAAACCCTCCTAGCCTTTGCTACATAGACCTACAATATCAAACACTTACTTTTCTGGTTTTGAGATATGTATTTATCCTAAATTATGCAAAGATGTGGAAATTCTCTCGATTTATTTTTTGATTTCATATATATTTTGCTACTCCCAATAGAATAATCAATTTTTTTAACCAATTCCTTTAAGAGTGATTATTTTAAAAATATAATTATAAAACAGTTATATTAAAAAAATATAAAAAAAATAATATAAAAAATGAGTTGAACGAGAAAAAAATGAAATATTGATTACAATCACTATCATCCTGAGTGATAGGTTAAAATTTATATTTATTCATTAATTTTATTTTTAAATTTATTTATTTATTTAATATTGTTTAAATTTTTAATTTTTTTTATAAAAAAAAAGAGTTTTTTTATTTATGAAAAAAAATAATATATTTAAAAAAAGTAATTAAAAAAATTACAATAAAAATAAATATAAAATAAATTTTATCCTAAATTTTATTAATCAAATTATCAGAACAATAATATTCAGTCCATAAATTGTAATTGACATATCAACGGAAACACGCTCTATTTGAAATTGGCATCATGTCGTTTAATAAGTCCGATATATTAAAAAATTCTTCTCTAAATAGGAAAAATAAATAAAACTCCATAAAAAAATAATAATTTAACTTTCACAAATAAAAAAATGCATAACTAAAATAAATATAAGTAAAAATAAATAAAATAAAATTTAACATTAAAATTTTATTTAAAATAGTAAACGTAGAACACGAATTTTCAATAAACATATCTAAATTTTCAATTTTTAACTACTATAAATTTAATTTTTTTTTTTTTTTTAAACATTTGGTTTTGGAAATTAACACTGTATTCTTAGATAAACAAAACAATGTATCATTAAATTCATTTAAAGACAGATAAATTAATCCAAAATGTTTTGACTAAAACAAATAGAGGATAAAGATTGCATCAATCAAATCAGTCTTTAAAAAAATTAAAGAAATAAATAAATTGTAACAACCAAATTGACAAAATCCACACTGAACTAGTGGTTAGTGACTCAAATCTCTATGTCCCTTGGTGTGCATGGCCCAACACCCATATGATTTTGTACGCAAGTCATGATACATAAGCCTCAACTTCAAAAGAATTAAAATAGAAGTGAATGGGTCCTTGGTTGTTCGGTCTTTACACCGACTTGTTTTCAATTATTCTCTAGGTTTTGACCACTTCTGCAAATTTCCTCCAATCCCCAATTACCCTTCAACAAAAAAAATAAAATAAAATAAAATAAAATAAAGTAAATCATACTTTCTAATATTTCTCTACAATTTTTGAAATAAAATTTTATTTTAATTCAATTTTTTTTTAATATTTTACAATAATAAATAATTTTTTATTGGTAAAAATGAACTTAAACACCAACTCCTAAATTAATATATAATATATATTAAATCTATAAAATTTATATATGATAAAGTTAATAAAAATTTTATGGATAAAATTAATATTAAAAAATTTATAAATATAATTTTATTATGATTATAGAATTCTGCTTATATGTATTTTTTAAAATTTTAGATTTTAATTTTCATTCTTATTTATTTTCAAAGTAAATTAAATATGCCAATATTAATTCCTATTTATAGATTATGCAAAATAATAACTTGTGGTTGATAGTTAAATGCTAATTTTACAGTTCAAATAATGATAATCTTTTTTCCCTTTTAAAAACTTTTGATGCAAAAAACAAATGCAAGATGTTAAAAAATAATATAGTTACTATTTTCCAATTTCTCTTTTTCATTTTATTTTCCTGTAATGAAAAATATGTATTTTACCTATTTATAGTTTCATGAGAAAAATAATAAATATTAAAAAGGTTTTATATAATTAGTTCTAATCATAATCATTTTCATAGATCATAAATTCTAATAGCACTATATACTATTCCTAAAATTCCTTTCACTTCAAAATTTCTAACAACCTAATACAATGAGAAAAATTATCTAAATATACTTGATTAAAAAAAAATCCAATTCGTATAATATATTTAATTATAAAAAAAAACACTCAAATAAAATTGATCAAAATTTATTAAATTATTACTTATATGGTAATATAGCTTTTATATATGATAAAATCATATGATATATCAATTTTTGTATATTTTATCTGTTCAGATAATAATAAGATATTTATTTATATACAAAATAATAAAATCTTAAATTTAAATCTCAATTATAAAATAATAAGATCTTAAATTTAAATTTTAATTAGAAATAAATTTCTCAAAAGAAAAATAATAATAAATCATTTAAACATAAATAATAAGATTTATATGTGCAAAAATTTTATTCATAATTTGATTTCAAAATTTCAACCTCAACTCATAATTGATTTTTTTTTTTTTCACCTAATAATGCACCAATTCATATGTGATTAGTGATAATGGGTGGTGGTTTTAGTATACTCCTACCCAACATGTCTTATACTAGAGTAGGTTTTACTTTAAAAATAATGATATTAATATAAGTAAATATATTGGTTCAGATTCATGACCGATATATATGCTATTAAATATTAATTTACCCTATGCCGTTTGGAGCAGCTTAAAATTGTCATTTTCAGCGGGTGATTTTTTAAGAGATATTTATTTCTTTGCTAATAAATAAATTTGATAGAATCGCATTTTTTTTTTTTTTTTTTTTATAGAATCACAAGTTTTTGATAGAATCACAAGTTGGAAAAGGATAAATAGGGTCATAAATTAATGGGTGATAAAGTTATGTTAGCTTTAAACTAGAAAATGACTAAAAGCCTACTTTAATCGGCACATATGAGATTAGATGCGACGAGTATTTGATCGGTTTGATTTAAGTTGAAATAAAATTTAAAAAAATTAAATTAATTAAATTGAATTTTGAATAAAATTAAAGAATTAAAAAATTTTATAAATTAATTAAATCGAATCGAATTGATATATTTTAATTTTTAATACGTACATATATAATTATTAAATATATTTATAATATATATAAAAATAAATATATAATATATAATTCGATCTGTTCAATTATTTTTAGATTTAAAAAAAAATCAAACCGAATCAAATTTATTAAAAATTAAAAAATAAATTAAATTAAAATTTAAATTTAAATCAAATCAAATCAAATTAAACCAACAAAATCAAATTCAGTTCAATTTGATTTTTAATTAATCAGATTTATGCTCACCCCTAAGGCTATGTATAAAATATTATTTTCTTTTCCTTCAAAATTATTTTCTTTGGATATTATTTTCTATAAAAAAATAAAATTTATATTATTTAAGAGAAAAAATATACGATACATTTTCAATATATTTCTATACCACATGACTTAAATATCAAAGAGAAAATGTTTTCTTCGGATATTTGCTTATGATCTAACCTGAAAATGACATAAAACACCAATCTCTCCTTGATTTAGGTTAGTGGAATCAGTAGAAAGTAGAGATACAATTATACAAATAGTGAACTCTTTTTTTCACTTTGATTTTCTTTACAAATCAGAGACCATATTAGTCAAATTATTGAATTACATTATTTATCAACTTTACTCTTAATTTTTTTTATATTTTTTGATTTATAATTATTATCTAATTATTAAAAAATATTTTTATTAATTTATATCTAAATAATTAATTATTACAATATTCAAAATTAAAAAAAAAAAACTAATTTTCCAATTTTCAATAAACATTTTTTTTATTATTAATAATAAAAATTAAAATATAAAAGATATTAGAATCGTCTTCAAAATTAAAAATTTATAAATTTAAATGAATAAAATGAGAGTTAAATTAGCGGTGATTGTTATTGAAAAAATTATATTATTAATTTTTATATTAAAAATATGTATAAATACCTAATATTAATTTTTAATATATATATTTTAGAGTATTTTATTTTCAGAGTACTGAAAATAGTCAAAGCACATGGGATCTAATAATTAAATTAAAAAAGAGAGAGAGAGAGAGAGAGAAAGCCAAAGCATGTGTGTTTGTTTTTAATATCAGTATTATTTTCCAATATATAGAAAAAAATCAGCGCATCTTTCTAGTAGCCAAGATTAGCGGCGAACTTTATTTTCATTAATTAAATTAAATAAATAATTATAATAAAATAAAATTTTATAAAAAAAAATATTCAATATATTTTTGTGTTAAATTTATTTTATTTATTTAAAATAATTATTTTGAATATTTAATTATAATTTTTAAAATATTAGTTAAAAAATTATTAATAAAATAATAATAAATTTATTAATAATCTCTGAAATAGAAAGATTTCGAGTTAAAATCGGGCTAAATTTAATTTGTTGGTGACCAACAATTGAAGATTTAATTTTTTTGGTGTTTATTTTAGGCTGATATTGAGTTGTATTTTTTGTTTCCTGTCGAGATTGGACAAATATTTATAATCTGCCTTAATATATAGTATAATATATTTCGTTAAAAAGGAAATAATAATAATAATAACAATAATTTTACACTATTGCAAAACGACAACGTTTTTAAGATTTAAAAGCTATAACTACCCTCTTTGTTTCACTATCTCTGCCTCGCATTTATATATTTAATTTCTGTGTTGGCATATTGGTGTCGTCCATTAAAACAGTGAGAGGAGAAATACCAAATCAGTTTAGAAGCGAAAGAGAGAGAGAGCTTTTGTTTGTGTGTATGTGTGTGTGTGAGAGAGAGAGATTTCTTCTGCTGTAGTTATTTTCTCCGTAAAACCCAACTCCAATTATCTTTTGTACATTTTTTATTAAATTTTACTAAATTTTCTTGGACCCACAAAAGCCACTTTCAATTCTTTGCTTTCTTTCAATGTCGTCGTTCAGATTCAATTTCTTTGTATTTCCATGAAAATGTAGGTAACCAATAAAGTTTCTCATTTGTACAGCCATTTTCTAAACAGAGTGTGAGATTTTTCAGGGGAAGTGAAAAAAGTTTATATTCAAAGATATAACGAAGAGAAGGGGAATATTTTCTAGGTACTCGGATCGATTTTAATACACAGAGAAAACGCCACTTTTTGGGGTTTTCTATACTCAAAACGGTGACCAAAAAGAAAGGAAATATAGTCTTCTTCTTCTTCTTTTCTTAGTGGCAGAGATTTCAAATTATGGAATCGATTATAGGAGATATAATACATAGCTTGAAAATGTCAAGTTCCCCTAATTTAGATATAAAAGGATAATAATTTAGGACTGTATGATTTTAGGAGGCTGAGTGTTTGACGTAATTTCAGTTTTTATAAAATGGGTTTTGGTTTCTTTTCTGTGGTTGGTCAAGGAATTTTAGAGGTTAAGATTTGAAACAAAAGGATTTTTTCTGGTATATAAGTAGGATTTGTTAAATATGGAAGAAGAAACTAAAGAAACGCGATCATTGGCCTTGACTCCAACATGGTCTGTTGCAACTGTGTTGACAATCTTTGTGGCTGTTTCTTTGATTGTGGAACGCTCAATTCACCGGCTAAGTAATGTAAGTGTTATCTTGCATTTACCTCATTCCTATTTTTTTTATTACTAGTTATTTTATTCAAGTTGCTCAAAGTGCATTGTTAAGGGTCTGATATTAAGTATAGTTTGATTTCTTAATTTATGCATTATCCTCTACTAGTATTATTTAAATTTATACTTTGTTAGAAAATTTTTTCCTTCATTTATTTTTGAACCTTTTTTATTTTTTATTTTTACTTTGGTTGTTTGAATTGCATTAAGGTTTTGATGCTTTCAGATATACTTTCACTGTCTGAAAAACAATCTGGTTTAGCATTTATGGGAAAACATTGCTAATTTTAAGTTACAAAATGAAGAAAGAAAATCAAAATAACTCTTTGCATTCAAGTTTGTGGCTAATAATGAGAATATTAGAAAAGATTTTGCATTCATTACATTAGAGCCGACAATTGAGTTGCAGGTACAAAGCCACGGGCTTCGGATTATAGACAGGGAGTCAGGGACATTGGAGATTCTTAGCTTATTTTGTTGAAGGGGCTTTTATGCATGCATTGATATTTAGATTGAAGCTAATTTTATGCTAAATTCCAATGTTTTTCTGAGAAAGATATCTGTACCAAAGACAAGTTAAACTCGATACAAGGATATGTTCTTAGAATATATTATCAAACAGACGGCACTCAAGGTCATTTTTATTATTATTATTTTCCAATAAGAATATTACTGTGTGAACCCAAATCCTTTTGTTCTACTCTATTATTAGTATTCATCTTAGTTTCAACAGCTTTTGTGTTTACTCTTACTTTTTCATTCCTTCATTTCAGTGGCTGCGGAAAACTAACCGGAAACCTTTGCTTGCAGCTGTGGAGAAAATGAAAGAAGGTAGTTTGCCTTAGTTCTATATACAACCTCAAATATTTGAGGAAGTTATATATGCCCAAGTTTTTGGTTATAATGGATTCTTAGCTAATTTTCATTAATATTGTTTAATAACTATTTTTAAGTCATAATTTTTTTTTGACCCTTCTCAGAGTTGATGCTGCTTGGATTCATATCACTCCTTTTAACAGCTACCTCAAGCACAATAGCCAATATTTGCATTCCATCAAAGTTCTATGACAGTACTTTTACTCCATGCTCTACGTCTGAGATTGAAGAAGAAAAGGAAGAAGATTCTTCTCAGGGGCGTAAACTATTAATGCTTTCTGTTCTTCCTCTCTCAGTTCGGAGAATGCTGAATGGCTTGGATAGGAATACCTGCAAAGAGGCATGTTGTTTCTCCTTGTAAAATATTGTTCAGTGTCTTACTTCAATGCCGTCCATGGTTTCTGTAAGTTGGAACATACATACATATGCATATACATATAAGTATTTTATTAAGAGAGAGAGAAAGAGAAAATTAGATGAAAAGAAGAATTATTAAACAGTGAACTGAAGAGAAGAAATCCAATAAGGAGGATGACTTGCCTTCCATTAAATGAAACAACTGAAGGGAAAAAAAATAACTGAGAGTATCTTTAAAAGCCACAAAGCATATACCCATATTGAAGTAATAGTTGTTCAATGCATATACCCAAAAAACTGCTCTCTCTCTCTTGTGATAAATGCTCAAGAAAATAATTTTTTTAATGTAATAATATATCTAATTATTTTTTTCTCTCATTTAGAATGCACTATGACATGTTCATAATTGTTCTATTTCTCAGGGACATGAGCCATTTGTGTCATATGAAGGTCTTGAGCAGCTGCATCGCTTCATCTTTGTCATGGCTGTTACACATATATCATACAGTTGCTTAACAATGCTGCTTGCTATCGTGAAGGTTACAAAATTAGTCCTCATTCTAGCTGAAAATTTTGCATTTATAATAGTTTTTTTTTTTAACCAATGAACAAGTTTTAGGAATGGCTGAGTTTAGCAAATGTAACGATGCCTTGTTCAGAATGTCTATTTTTCTTGTTCCATTTTAGCTTATTGACTGGGATAAATAGAATGAATGATTTATCTTGGTTATATATTGTATGCACAACAAATTTAAGCATCTGCTGGAGAATTCTTGTTACTATGTAGATGATATTGTAAACATGGTCAAGGTACTGCTAAGTAGCTATTATGAGCACGCTGTGAATCCTTAGTAGTTGTGTTTAATAAATATTCATGGATTAGGAAGTTCATATGTTTAATAATTTATGAACTTTCTTGTTTAAATGAAAAGATAAATTCTGTAAGTTATGAATTGATTTATATTTTTAAGAAGATATTATGCATTTGTTTCTCATGTTTAAAGAAATAATGAAATGCAGCTGTTTAATGCATGGGAAGAACTCTGTAAATTTTGTTAAAGGTATTTCATGTATATTGAATAATTTTGTATTGGTCGAGTCATGAGTGTAAGGAATGGTGTGGCTTTGGATATTTTATGGACCACTCCACCTAGCTGCTTTAACTTTTAGGTCTTAAACATCGTATTGTATCCGGGTCAGATATTATAGATTTTCATTGTTATTTTCTGCCCTACATTTTCTCGTTTACAGCTTAATTTTGGTCCATCTTCATTATAAACTTTGGTGTAATGTATTATTCTGTTTGGTCTGTATGCAAGGGGAATATTTGAGTGATGCTTTATTGGCTAGTTTAGATATAAAGTTTGTATGTCCTCATATAGTGAATAGCAAGCGGACATGCTTACATTGTAATCAGTATCTCTTGATTTTATCATTAATCTTATAAATCTAATAGTAGATCTTGTATTATCTGCCATAAATGTATGATTGATGTGTTTGCCATTATTTCATGCCAAACTATTGTATCTTAGTGCAAGATGCATTTCAGTAAGAGGAAACAATCATGACCTGATATACATTAAAATCCTCCTTGTAGTAGTTAACTGTATAAATATAAAGCATTGTAACTTTGAAATGTGAAATTAGAATGCTTTTGCTTTTTTTAACTATTTAAAATTCTAATTATTTAACCAGATTCATAGTTGGAGGCTATGGGAAGATGAGGCTCATACAGACCACCATGATGCATTAACAGGTATGCTCAAAACAGCAAAGCAGTATTGTGTAAATTTAAATATCAGAAATCACTTGGTACTTTCTTCTTGTTAATTTCAACATTGTATTCAATGGCTAATCCAGAGCATGTGTATTTAATATTTTTTCTGAATTTCATGCTATTCCAAGTAGCCCTTGAATACATAAATTTATAGTTTCTGGAACATTGAGGACATACTGGGAATTACTAAAGAATGGGAGTTTGCAAGGAAAGATTTACAGATGAGTGACTTTAAGGTGGATTTCAAAATCCTAAAAATTTGTGTATATATGTTCTGGACTTAAGAAATTATAAGAGCTACCCTTTGAAAACAATTCAAGGAGAGAAAGCTTAAATAGGGGAAAATTTGGACTTTGGATGGTCCTGAAGATGGAATACTTTCTCTTAAATCTCCTTCACTCATCTTACCAGTGTGCTGCAACTTTCATCTAGCTCATTCCTTTTCCCTTGTGAATCAAATTTGGAAGGCAACGTTTCTGTCTTAGTAAGGGATTTTGTTAGGTGTGCAAGTTTCCAGAAAATTAATACTAATGGCTTGTTGCAGATATGGAGACAACATGTTTTCATCTCCTGACATGTGTTTTATTTTATCAGGGGAGTGAGTTTCATTCATATATATTCCCTTGTTGCTTTGCCTCTGATATATTTTTGAGCACTCCCCTAGACAACAAATCATGATCCAACTCTTTAGGCCTTAGTCTTGTTATTGAGAATCCAAAGCAGTATAGATTAGCTGTTATATGCTTTCCTTTATTGATGCGATTGATAAGCATTGTGGTGTAAGGGGTATTTTGATGCTGCAGTTATTCCAAATTAAAAATGCTTAAATTCAAAATATTGAGTTGTCGGACAGAAATCATGAGTTGGTAATTTCTTTTGTACCAGAGATGAGAGAGCAGACTTTGAGAAGGCAAACAACCTTTGTGAGATATCATACATCAAATCCTCTGGTCAGGAATAGTTTTCTTATCTGGGTGGTAGGTACTAAACTTTCTCTTTCTTGCTCTTCATTGCTTTTGTATGTTGTTTGTTTGTTATTCACTCTAATTCCTAATGCTAAAACCATAGTTATGCTACTTTCGGTTTACTATTATTTTTTCTCTCCGTGTTTTGAGTGAATGGAATTTATAATGTGGAAAGTGAAGTGCAATATCTGAAGCTGGAGTGACAATTAGAACATTGACCCCCCCTTCCCCCCCACTGCTCTTTTCCTTTATTAGAGACGCTTAAAATCAATTTAAACTTTTTGGCATCCATAAACCAACACAATGTTTGATTTGTAGTTCCTATTTTCCAAAATTCTGTTAGGAGAAAGTTCCAATGCAAGAGCTAGTCAAAAATAAATTTGTGAAGAACTGCAGTGTTGGGGGATTTACATTTTGGCTTGCTAAGCTTATAGCTTTAATGGTCAGTTGATGTATAGCCAAATTTTAATCACCAAAGAGAATTCTGCATGTTGCTTTTACAGAATACTGAAGCTTAAATGTCACATAAAACACCTGATCCAAAATATATTCTTCTTGCCTAACCTCCATCTTTGTTTGACTAAACAATGTTAGAACTTAACAAACCTCGTAAATGAAGAGCACATAAACATACAGATTTCATAAGTATCGTATTAGAATTCCGAGATTATGAAAATGTTTAGGAATATATTTGTTCTCAATCATTCTTTAATCCTTAATGACCATTTATTCTTCAAAATAAGGAGAAGGTGGTAAGGTCCACATGGTAATTTGAGAGAAATAGACGAGAAAAACATGGTCATTTTTTTCCAGAGGTGCCTTTTGTTTTAAGAAGTTCTAAAGCTTGGGAACTTGCAAATGAATTTTCTTTATTTTGAGTTTTGACATGAAACAATATTTATCCTTCCAAAATTTTCCCCTTCCCCCCTCCCTTTTCTTATTCTCTGTTTATTTTGTATAGGTTACTCTAAGCAGTTTCCCAATTTTCTTTCTTTGCTGTCATATCTGTTTGTATTGCTATCGGTGATGACTTCTGTAAAATTCTGGTTTCATCAACTTGCAGACTTGTTTCTTCCGGCAATTTGGGCGTTCAGTGGTTCGCATGGACTACCTAATTCTCCGCAAGGGCTTTATCACGGTATGCGGTATTCCCATCTTCAACAATTTTATAAATGTATCCTTACATATATTTTTAGTATTTATGGACATGCTTCTCAAAAGATTATTGTTTTTCTCTTCTCTGTGTCCCATTTTTCTCATTTATCTGTGTTGCTCTTTTTAATGCTAAATCTGGCCTAAGTATTTGCATATAATGCAGCTGCTTTGTAATAGGATAGGCTATGAAGAGACTAGTACACATAGCAAAATAAGTTTGTGTGGAATACATTATTTAAAAAATTGTGTGAAGCAGAAAGAATGAAGTGCATTCATTAGTAAATTTTGATTTTCAACTTAATGCTTTGATATATTTAAAAAAGCAATATTGCACAGCCTTCTAGGAAAAGCAAGATGGGGATTAGAGTTCCTGATTCTAGCTAGGAATTCAACAGGTGCATTGGTCTGTAGAGTTAGGGATGTGGAATAAGATGAAAAAAGTTAAGCAACTTGAGCAAAGACAAATCCATCTGCTCCACTTATCCCTGAGAACGTACAAACTACTACCAACTCAACTCAACTCAATTAAGCCCTAGTCCCAAATTAATTGGAGTCACCTATATGGATTCTTCTTTTTCATTCCAAGCTCTCATGGACTATATCTGCAGAAAGATTTAGAACAATTAATTCATCTTTAATCACTCTCCTCCAAGTTAGTTTAGGTTTACCTTTATCTTTTTTTCTAATATCTAGCTTAATATGGTTTTAACTGGTGCATCGCTAAGCCTACGACTCATATATTCAAATCATGTTAAGTTATTTTCCCTAAATTTATCTTTAGTGCTAGCTACTCCAACTTTTTCTATAATACATTCATTTCGAATGCGATCAATTCTAGTATGTTCATAAATCCATCTCAATATTTTCATTTCAGCAACACACATTTTAGAGATATGTTACCCTTTTATTGCCCAATACTCACTACCATAAATCATAGCAGATCTTATTGTTATACTAGAGAACTTACCTTTCAACTTAAGTGGAATTTTACGGTCACATAAAACTCCTGTAGCAAGTCTCTTTCAACCACTCAGTTTTTATTCTATGGCTAACATCCTCCATTTCTTTGAAGGATTGATCCTAGGTATTTAAAACGAGTGTTTTGGGATAATGTTACTTCATCCAAACTAACTTACTTATTATCTCCACTTCGACCTTCACTAAACTTGCAGTACATGTATTCCGTCTTGATTTTACTTAACCTGAAACTCTTGGACTCCAAAGTGCTCCTCCACAACTCTAACTTCCTATTAACTCTCTCTTGTATCTCATCTACTAGTATAATATCATCTGCAAACATCATGCACCATGAGATTTTCTTGTATATGTTTTGTTAATTCATCCATAACCAAAGTAAAGAGGTAAGGGCTTACTGCGAACCCTTATCAATTAACATAGAAAAATCTCTTGAATCTCCTCCAACTGTGTGCACACTAGTCGTCGCTCCATCATACATGTTCTTCAAAACTTATATGTACCCAATCGATATCCTCTTACGTTTTAATACCCACCATAAAACTTCTCTTGAAAATCTATCATAAGCATTCTCTAAGTCAATGAAAATCATATGCAAGTCTTTTCTCACATCTCTATATTTCTCCGTCAGGCTTCTAATGAGAAAGATTGCTTTCATTGTTGATCGACTTGACATGAACCCAAATTGGTTGGCAGAGATAGATATAACATTCTATAACTCTTTACCACACACTACTAATAACACATACCAGAAACAAAAAGGGTGAATAATAAGAGGCAGAGGTACCATGAGAAGAAATGAATGTTAGTAGTGATGTCTTGTGCTAAATGAAGCTGGAATAGGGTATATATTGTCAATGTAAAATGATCCCTATGCAAATGATCTATTACAATTCTTATGAGCAAAGTAAAATGTGAAGAATAATGTATTGTTGGTTCTTTTGCTAATGTGCTTGGTGGTACTGTTTTTATTAGTGTTTATTAACATCTAATCCTTTTGTTTTCTTAACCTTCGCAGAATCACAACCTCTCAGGGAAATATGATTTTCATAGCTATATGATTCGCTCCATGGAAGAAGAATTCCAAAGGATAGTTGGTGTGAGGTAAAAGTAGTGTACTTGGTGCTAGTTGTGTTGGATTAAATGCTAACTTTTCTGTAAGTGCAAAATAAAAATATTTGGTTTTGGTTTGGGTTTCCATGATTGAGTATTGTAGGTAATAAGCCAGCTAAATACCATTTTATTCATTGTCTTGCAGTGGTCCATTGTGGGGATTTGTTGTTGCTTTCATGCTGTTTAATATAAAAGGTACAGCATTAAAATGCATGTGCACTTGCTTGGGCTCATGTTGGGGAAAAAAATGCAACCATGTGCTCTGATGAATTTACTTTGCCTTGTCATCTTTATTCTTTTCTTTCTTAAGTGACTTGGCAGATTATCATAATGATGATAATTTTCTGCTTCAATAATGAATGCAGATTGGATTTTTTTGTCTTAGCTAATCTTGTTTCTTGAATGTTTTCAAACTCCTTAAACTTTTGTTTCTTCGGTTTTGCTTCCTTGCTACAGGATCTAATCTCTATTTCTGGATAGCCATCATTCCTATCACCGTAAGTACCTTTTTCTTTTCAGTTTCATTTGCCAGTCACCTCACCTATATGCTGGAAAATGACATTTTAGGTAGTAGCATAAGTAGAGTTTGGAATGTTTTACCTACAAGCCTACCCAAACTTGCCTGAACCTGTACTAAAACCAAAATGACTGGAAAATTTTAGGGCTCAACCCAAGTAAATCGAATGACTCGAAACTGTTTATTTTAAAGTGAAAATTTGCAAAGGAAAGAAAAGCTACAGAAGTGATCCAAATAATCTAGAATGAATTTTTAAGGCCTGCTTATTGGATGACCAACCCATCCAGAACCCAGAGTGACCCAGACCCAAAACAACTTGAAAAGACTACTCTCGAACCACCCAAACCTGAAATGGCCAAACTCTTATCCGTCCAACTCAACCTGCTTGCTACTACTATTAGTACAAATATGCATTAATGAATAGAGACTTGAAAAATCGACTAATTTTGTATCTAGAGGTAGAACTTTAAAGAGAGTGGCTTCTAAAGAAGCATTTATTAAAATTCTTTCATATTGCATTATCTGATATTTCAGTTTATGGGCAGCTTGTGCTTTTAGTGGGTGCAAAACTACAGCATGTTATTGCAACCTTGGTGTTGGAGAATGCGGGCATAACTGGATACTTTGCAGGAACAAAGTTAAAGCCTCGAGATGATCTTTTCTGGTTCAAGAAGCCAGAACTGTTGCTTTCCTTGATCCATTTTATTCTGTTCCAGGTAGCAGTGTTTCATGTTGATTTACTACAAGCGTAAACTCATCATCTTTTCTTTTCTTCTATTTTTTCACTAGAAGATCATTTATGACCTTGTGTCAGACTGGCAGAACTGACATGCATATTTTTTCCTATGTCTGAATTTTCATTGCAGAATGCATTTGAGTTGGCATCATTCTTTTGGTTCTGGGTACCCCTCTTCCTTGTCTGGATTGGTTTTTAATTGACTGCTGCAGTGACCATTCCTATAATCCTACTCAATGTTTACCGCACTCAAATTCACTTAGAAATCAATTTATATAACGATAGCTCCCATTTTTTTACCTTATAGGTATTATTACTTCAATATTTACTTGTATGAATATGAGAAGTATAGGTTCTCAGAAAAGTGATCCCAAACCACAGGAAAAGAAAATAACCTTTTTTCTTTGCCTTTATTTGCCACTGGATCTAGTAACTTTTAACTAATATCTATTGTTGTTTTATGTGCAGTGGCAATTTGGATACAGTTCCTGCTTTATTAGGAACCACATGCTGGTGTATATACGGCTTATTTTAGGGTATGTTTGGATTACAGCCTGTGTTTTTCTTGAGGTGTTGACTGCTATGGAACTTAAGTTATTGTCTTTCTTGTAGGTTTGCTGGACAATTTCTTTGCAGCTACAGCACCTTGCCTCTCTATGCACTGGTTACTCAGGTTCTTATTCATAGAAAAATACTATTCAAAATATATATGAATAACACTGCTGGACTTAATTGAATTGTGGAATTTTGCCCACAAGCTATTGCGCCTTGTAGTTGCAGGTTTGCTGCAAATGGCAAGGTGTAGGCTTTTCTAACTGCCAAGGTTTTGTAGCCAGATGGCAATGGCATAGGCCTAGATGCGCATGCCTCCTGGATTTTGGACCCAGAAAAGGGCTGGGGAAAAAATTTAATCAAGGGAAGAGGGGAAAAGCTAGTTCCCCTTCCACTGAATCCAAAATCCCAGCAACATATATAGTTGGCCATATAGGAATTGTACTTCACTGAAAGTTATATTTAGACTGCCAATGTAGATTCATTGGTATATCACACTGGGTTATGTGGAAGTATTCTCATGCCTTGTTAGCACAATGAAATTGATGGATAAATTCATACTAGTGGTGGAAGGCCTTCTACTTTTTTCAAGCATAAAAATTTTTCGAAGCCGATAAATTTTGACGGACCAATATCTTTTGTCGACTGCCAAATCTTTAGCTCCTAATCTCTGCAGCTCATAGCTTTTCTTTGTGGATGATATAATTCTGTTTCTGTTCTGGATTAATGACAATTTGACTGAATCTAATTTGAAAAATCACATCATTCAATATTTACAGATTTGCATATTGCAGGAGAGGCAATTCTTAAGTATTTTTAGATTCTTCTGTCTCCATATTCCTATTTTTTTCAGTTTTGCATTCATTTTCTTGTTCAGGATTGTCTTTTTGAGTAACAAACCAAATTATTGCGCAATCTGATTTCCTTTACAAGCATTTCCTTCTTACATAGCTTGAGGATTTGGCAAAGTTTGAACCTTTTAATTAGTTCAGGGTCCATGGATTATGGTGTTGTTATGAATGATTTGGATGGTTGATGACATGCAGCTACTGTCTTTTAATAGGGGCTTTCACAAGCAATGTTGTGCAATCACAGGCTATATGTCATTCTGCAAAATTTGAGTTAGGAAATACAAGAGTAAGCTACAAAGTTGAGTGCCCTAATCTGTCCATAAACGAGGTTTCAATGCAACTTTTCATTTTAATTAAATATGAGAATAAGTCACAGTTTAAGTCCCTAAATCACCTCCAAATTTGAGAGAGGTCTAGGAATCACTGCATGATTGCCTGCTTTGGAGGGGACTCCTCCCCCTTCTCTTAATAAATGGCTGGAAGCCTTGAACCATGGCTTAAACAGATTTTCATGTGTAGGTTGTTGTATTTTACCATATACTAATGTAATATGAGAAGCTTCTTTTCCCCCTTTCATTTTGTTTTTACCCAACAATTACTGGTATCATGTGTGCTTTCCTTTTTTTTATTATTTATTATTTATTTATTATTTTTTGTTTCCAGATGGGAACAAACTATAAGGCAGCACTAATACCACATAGGATAAGGGAGACAATCCATGGATGGGGAAAGCAAGCTAGAAGGAAGAGAAGGCATGGAGGTTTCACAGATGATTCTACCATACACACAGACACAAGTACAGTACTGTCCCTCGAGGAAGATGAGCACCAGTTGCTTGACATTCCCAGGAATGCAAGTACATGCAACGAAATCGAGTTACAATCAGCTCTTATTAGTCCAAATAGTCCTGCCCCATGTGCTAATGAAACTTCAATTAGAATTAGTACTCCCCTCCTTCGACCCTCAGCTTCAATTTCACCACACAAGACCTTAAATTCTTTCCAGGAAAGGGTTCCTAGATCATCTTCCATGCCGCCTAGAAGGGAGTGAAGTTGCTAAAAAATAATACTTTTGAAGGGCTCCGTTGATGGATTTAGTTTTCATAGGGATCTTATAAAGAATGGGGGAGAGAAACGGAAAGTGCACGAATTAGCTTGCCTGCTCAAGTAACTTGCATAATTCCTTTTATTTCCTCATTCTTTGTTTGAGATATAAAGATAATCAAGGTTCATAAAATACTTTCAGGTTTTAAGTTGTAGCATGAGTACGTACCAACTAGGAAATTGATATATGAGCTTTGTTGCAATAGAATACTTGCGGTATTATAATGTAACTCACATTTAAAAATAATACAAATTCGATACCTTATCATTACTTCAGGTAGCTTGAGCCTGCTGGTATGAGGGAAAAGACTAAAGAGTGTTGACAAAAAATAGAAATTAGCAGGAACAGAAGTGGCTATATTTGTTGGAACACGTAATACTATGTTCTTGTATTTCCTTGCTATTCTTGAGTGGTAGCTAGTGATATATGCCTTGTAATAATTCAGTCATTTATACCAACCAAAAGAAGAAACACAAATATAGCATGATTATACATAGCATATGATTCTTATTTAAATTTGCATTTTTCTGTTTGTCCTCGTAGTGTTCTGCAAGTTTTTCTTTTCTTTTCTTTTCTTTTCTTTCAGAAGAATGTTAGATTTGAAATTTTAAAGAAAATTGAGCTTATTATTGAACTTATTTTGAAGCCACATCTGAAACAACAATTTATTATGCTTAATTACTCCAGCTCTTAGCTTAGTCATGGAGCTCTTCTTGTGAGGCCTATCTTTAGTGAGATTTTTGCTGCTTCATTGTTGGGTTCCTCATTTGCTTATGATGTAGATATGCCAAACTTGGTATGCATTGAGGGGGACAAGTACAAACAGCAAAGTATGGAGGGTATCCTGGAAAATAACCATATCCACCACCTCCATTGATCGGACCGGAAGCTCCTGGGCTACTACGGCCGCCTCCGCCTCCGCCTCCGCCTCCACCTCCACCTCCTCCATTGATTGGATCGGAGGCTCCTGGGCTACTACTGCCGCCTCCGCCTCCACTAATTGGACCAGACCCTCCTGGGTTATTACTTCCGTCTCCACCTCCACCTCCACCTCCTCCACTAATTGGACCGGACCCTCCTGGGCTACTACCGCCACCTCTATCTCCGCCGCCTCCTCCACCTCCATTGACAGGACCGGAAGCCCCTGGGCTACTAACGCCGCCTCCACCTCCGCCTCCTCCATTGATAGGACCAGAAGCTCCTGGACTATTACCGCCGCCTCCGCCTCCGCCTCCTCCATTGATTGGACCGAATGCTCCTGGGCTATTACTTATGCCTCCACCTCCGCCTCCGCCCCCTCCCCAAGGACCTACCCAATGATTGATTGGAATAGGCATTCCCGGAATAAAACCATAAGGAGGCATTTCTGGGATAAAACCATAACCACTTCCGTGACCCCAACCCCAACCTCCACCTTTGCCTTCCCCACCACTGCCACCACCTCCACCATAGCCCATGCCTGGTCCTATCGGGGCATTACCACCGCCTCCGCCTCCACCTCCACCTCCACCTCCACCATTACCTACACCTGGTCCTACTGGGACATAACCACCACCTCCACCTCCACCAAAGCCATTTCCACCTCCAAAACCAAAACCCTTTCCCCAACCAGCTTCCCATTTTTTACTAAAACCTTTACCATAAAAGTTTTGGGGATGTTGGGCATCATAAGTGGAATCCGAAAGGACCTTGTGAGCAAAACCAAAGCTTAAACCTAGCAAAACAAAGAGACTCACTAAGGCACATTTTAGTGGAACCATTTTCATGAAATCTTCAGTTCTTTATATGCCTTTTCATGGTTGCAACTATAGTTTGACATGTATATGTAGTGAGTCTTACCAAGGGTAAGTAGAAAAACAAACGTTTTTGTTGGTTTGCTCTTGAAATCTGGACCCATAATATTTGCATGAATATAAATTTCGTGTTGTGACTAATAAAAAACTCATCCAATCCTTGTTTTCAAGCAAACCTGTTCTTGCAACCATTACCAATCATTTCCAGCTTTCGTCTAGTTACAGTAACTCCCTTGAATTTGCTTGTAGGCATATGACATTTCTTATGTTATGTGTATGCAAAAACCCTTTTTTCTCATGGAAGAACTAATCAAATTCAAGAATTCCTTTTTGGAAATTTATATTTTTAAATATTATATAAAAGGTATTCCGCGATCATATTTTCTTTTAACATGAAATTTTTTTAAAAAGGAGATGACCTCTAAGTTTCAAGATCAGTTTGTTGTTAAGGGGGTAAGAGCTTTTTAATTATATATATTATTATGCTTATGAATGCAAGTTTGAAATTAAATTTAATAGAATGACTAATTAATTTATTAGTCTTATTATTCAGTTCTTTAAACAAGAACAAAATATGTTTATCTCATATAAAGCTTCATGAAAGGAAACAGAATAATCAAAATTCTAATTGATATGGACCTATCTAAACTAAAGATTTGGCTTTATCTTATTCAGACAAAGTAATTTTAAATTAAAAAAGTTAAAAGTATTTTTGGATTTTGAAAAAATACATACTCATAATTTTAGAACTCTGAAAATGATTATATAATAATATTTGATTGATAAAATACCAATATAATTAAGGAGATATTTTAATTTTAAAATTTTTATTTATCCCTTAGCACTAAAAAGTGTTAGTATAAATTAATTAATTATCAGTAAATATAGTTCTTCTTCAAAACTTGTAAATGCCATCACAGTATTAATTTACAGGTGCCTCAAATTCATGGCTCATAAGTGCTTGGAATTTTCCCTTTATTTGCTTGAGGGTTAAAAATATCAGAAAATGTCGCTCAAAATATTTATTTAGATCGAGAATAAAAAATTTATGTAGTCGACTCTATTTAATTTTAAGATTTTTAATTATTTTTTCTCTCTGGTGAAAATAAATATGTATATACTAGCCATTGTTTTCATGAAAAAAATTTAATAATCTCATTTCACTGTTAATTGAATTTCAAGTCATACATGCACATAATTATAATTTTAACATAAAAAAAAATTAGTATATTCAAACTCCTTTATGAATATAATTACTTTTAATAGAATGTTATTGTATTTTCTTTTTAAATTATTTAGGCAATTTGTCCATCTAATATAAACTCTTTAAAGTATGGATATATCATTTTTTCATCGGACCTATTATATATGTTCACAGGGACCATAAAATTTAAAGCTGTGTTTGGTGCGCTGCAATCAAATACATTTCTAATGCAATATTTAGACTATAAATGCATTTATTCACATTGCATTACATTCCATTTCATCATATATCAAACATATCCTGTGTATTTGAAATTAAAATGCTACTTTGAGGAATATAAAACAATAAAAAGCAAAGGAACTTAATAAATTTGTATAGCATTCCTATCAAAACATATATTATCTAGTGCTAAAGATGAGACCACCTACAAGCAGTCACTAAGGGTATCACTGATAGCTATCCCTCTCTAATGCTATACATATAACATATAACATAT
>CANXYC010826256.1:0-16542 GCA_948193065.1 Aleurites moluccanus
TGCGCAAGAACTGCCTTTTCTTCTTGTAACTGATTAGCAACAATTTTTAAGTCTTCTGTTACTTTCTCACCTTCTTCAATTCTTCTGATGGCAGTCTCTTTATCCACAATCAAGTCGTTCTTCTCTTTGCTATCAGATTCCATGTCTGCTATCAGATTGTTGATCTGTGCTGTCAGACTTTCTACTCTAGACAATGCTTCCTTCTCATTATCCTCAAGTTTCTTTGCTAGAGCAGACAGTTCATCTCCTCTCTCATTTGAAATCATTTCAAGTTCAGAAATTTGGGCTTGTAGGCGTAAATTTTCTTCTCCCAGCTGCATTGCTTCAGACACTTTGCTCTCAGTCTGCAACTCTATTTCTCTATTCCGGGCTTGCAATGATTCAAGCTCCAGTTCCAGGCCAGTCACCTGTGCTTCTAATTCCTTTATCTGAGCTGATGATTCATTCCCATGTGCCTCATGCTTCTCTGCAAGAGATGAAAATTCCCGTTCCCTCTCACACAATTTCTCCTTTAATTGACCTGATTCAGCCACAAGTTCTTGAATTGAGTTCTGTGCCTGTTGAATCTCATTTGAAATTTCTGAATTTTTTAAAGTTAGGGAAGCATTCTCTTCATCAGAAACTTTCAAACTGTGGGTAAGATCCAAAACTTTCTGTTCTGCAGATTCCATTTGCTGCTTTGCACTAGAAATTTCCTCCTGAAGAGTTTCTACTTCTTGGCCCAGGGTTGCTTTCTCATCCTGTAATTGATCAGCCAAGTTTCTTAAGTCTTCAATAGCCTTCTCTAACTCTTCAATTCTTACCACAGCAGTCTTTTTGTCCATGAGCAGGTTCTCTTTCTCACTTTTCATATCTTCAAATTTCATATTCTGTACAATAATTGCAGAGGCCAAAGAGTTATGCGCTGCCTCAGCATCTGTCAATTTTTGGCTTAAATCCGACACTTGCAGCTCTGCAGATTCTAGTTGCTGCTTCATACTGGTAACTTCTGCTCTAATACTATCTAGTTCTTGCCCAAGAACTGCCTTTTCTTCTTGCAGCTGATTAGCAACAATTTTTAAGTCTTCTGTTACTTTCTCACCTTCTTCAATTCTTCTAATGGCAGTCTCTTTATCCACAATCAAGTCGTCCTTCTCTTTGCTGAACTCCTTCAATCTCTCATTCAGTTCTGCTTCTATATTGCCAGAAGCATCTAGTTGCTGCTTCATACTGGCAACTTTTGCTCTAAAACTTTCTAGCTCTTGCTCAAGAACGGTCTTTTCTACTTGCCACTGATTAGCAACAATTTTTAAGTCTTCTGTTATTTTCTCTCCTTGTTCAATTCTTTTAATGGCAGTCTCTATATCTACAACCAAGTTGTCCTTCTCTTTGCTTATCTCCTTCAATCTCTCATTTAGTTCTGCTTCTACATTGCTAGAAGCATCTAGGTTTTGCTTCAATTCACCATTCTCAACTGAAAGTTTCTCTTTCTCCACATTTAAATTCTCAACTTCAAACTTCAAATTTTTAATGATCTCCTCTGCCTCTTGTATCTTGCCTAAAGCTGTCTGATGTTCCAAATTCAAAGCCTCTTTTTCTTCAGTGGAAGCTGTCAATTTGCTCTTCAGGTCTGCAACTTTTAGATTAGACATTTCAATTATCTTCTCTGCTTCTTGTATCTTTCTTAAGGATGCCTGATGTTCGGAATTCAGAGTTTCCTTTTCTTCAGCAGTAGCTGTCAACTTACTCTTCAGTTCTGCAATTTCTAGATTCGCCGTTTCAAGTTCTTGCTTTGCGACATCTGTTATTTTCTGATATTCACTTTCTAATTTTCCGTTTTTTCTGCCTTTGCCCTTGGAAGAATAATCAGATTCAGAGTCTGAGCTTGATGAAGAAGATGTTTCTGTTCCTCGTTTGCCATGAAATTTCTTTCTTAGCTCTCCTGTCAGATGATCATATTGTTCATAAAGCAATTGGTAATGTTTGTGAAAATCCTCAATTAGCTTAGCCACAGGCTCTATTTTGGAGTTCTCAACAGAGATCCCATCTTTTTCTTCAAGGCCTTCCTCTTTGAGAAGCTTCAAGATCTCTTTTACTTTGTCTTCGACTTCTGCAGAAACCAAGAAATGTCAGTATTTGACATGATCAAAATTAACAAGGAAAGAACAAGCTTTGCATGACATACAAATCACAACCTAAAGAGTAGCTTAAGCTACAACATTGAAAGAGCAAGTCACCTGTTTTAGTTCCTTTTAGCCGTTCATCTTTCTCTGGATCAATGTGAGTCCCAAAAAAGGATTTTATAGAATCTCTAAAACGCCGCCTTGTCATCTTCTCTTTGAATTTTTAATCAACTTTCCTTGACAAGCACATAATCAACTTTCCTTGACAAGCACATTAAACAATGTATTCTCCAGCTTGTGCCAAAAAATTTCAAATCTGCAAAACAGGATATAGATAAAATTTCATATCTCAGAACTCTACAATTCAATGCAGCAATCTTCAAAGCAGCTTGTTCAGGACTTATCAAACACATGCATAAACAGTTAGAATAAAAAACCAATGCTCCAAGAAGAGACCTGATGGAAAAAGCAGAGAAAATGAAGGCGAGTTAGTGCAACGATCCTATTGAAACATTGATATATGTAATGTTTATGCGGTTCAGTTACTGAACAAGTACCATTCCTATTGCAATACCCATAACCAAGTAACTTATGGCTAACCTTCTGACAACCTAGTCCAAACTGAATATTTATCGAAAAATGGAAGCTTAGGCAAGAGTTCAATCATTTCCATAACCAAAAGACACTGGCTACAATCTATTCTAGGCATCGGATACTGTATTATGTTGTTCCATTGGACGTTACAAGTTACAACTAATAGGTGAACAAAAATTCCGTTTTAGAAAAGAAAAAAAAAATGACATTGTCCAATCCAAAATATGCCATAAATAAATTTTATTAAAGAAAATAAAGTTGCCATATCCTCAGTACTCTACATTCTACCAGTCATTTTTAGATCCTACCTTTTCTTTTTCTTGATTGTGAGATCTTTGCCTCTTTTTAACATATCATTTTGGTAATAATTTAAGAGGATGTCAAAGCCTTCATATTTTATTTTTTTCTTTTCTGAAAACGAACATGATTCTATAAACATTAGATCCAAAAGGGGTCCATTAATTTTTTTTTTCTTATTCTTCTTTCAATTATTAATTTTCAGATCAAGTGAAGAAGGATAATAAAACATAATTTCGTTAAAACAAATTACATAAAAAAAACAAAAACAAAAAGTGAGCTGGTTCTTTTTGTTATTTCCTATTTTCATAAAAAGAAAAAAGAAAAAAAAACAACATAAGTGGGAATGGTCAGCCACGGAAGGCCGCGGAGGGACCACCGCGCGTGAATTACACTTACGGTGGAGATTGGCGTCAGCGCATATACAACTACCATCTCCAAGCCTCCATTTTCAAAAAACCTTTATTACTAGTAACTATTTTTTTCTCACTCTTGAAAGCAACTAATAATAAGTGAAATACAAAGGAATTTTATTTACCAGGAAATTTCTCCTTTTTTTTGTTCACCTTCCTCTGACAAGTCTTCTTCAGAAAGCTTCACTAAGGTTCTGCAATTTTCCCAGAAAAACAAATAATCAAATGATTATGAGTTCTTAAATCATACTTATTTTAAACTTGAATTTCAAAATAAAATAAAACGCATCAAATCTATAACGCATGCATGAAGTTTATCTAATAAACAAAAAATTGCACTAGAAATCAAGTTTGAAGCAAAGTTATTAGTTCAAGAACTTAAAAATCAAAATCAAATTCAAATTCAAATCAAATCTGACAAATTAAGAAAAAGGAAGAAAGAAAGAAAAGAAACAGTTAGTGATTATAACTAATCAGATTTCAATTCATATTAATCATATCGATAATTACCTCTGATTCAGAGCTGAAAGATCTCGATTTCTGCAACGAAGAACCTAAAACAAAGCGCTCTAAGGAGAAAACTGAGAAAGAGATTAATTAAAAAAAGAATTAAATGAAAAGTGGTTTTGTTTGGATTATTAGAGCACTCAAATCGACCAGTACAGCATTTGCAGCTTCAATTGCAGGGGGGATAGAATCTTTGGAGCTTTCTCTTTAACTAATTGCCCTTTCAATTTACTATTTATTACTACAAATGCCACTCACTTATTCTATTTCGGCTTATTGTCAAACTGGTCTAAGTTTCGCGAGTTTTTGTTATCTCGTACTAGAAAAATCTCGAGATTTTCTTAATGTGCAGAATAATTGGATACTCATTGGGCCCACCACGAGTTTATGCTCCCGCGCTCGTTTTTATCTTGGCGGTATACGAGGGGGGTTTTATTCCTTAACGTAACAAATTGTATTAATTTCACAATTTTTTTTTTTAAACAATTTTAGACTCCCATTAAATTTAATATTTGAGTTCTGTAAATATTTAAGGAGTGAAATCCTCCCAGCTCATATTTTTTTCATTTACCATATTTAAATTCACGATTTTAGTTCTACACGCTTGTATCATGTTAGAAAAAATATCTTACATTGAATAATAAGAAAATATATAAAAAATTTATAAATGATTGTGTTAGATCTAACACAAATTAATTGATTTTATATAAATAAATTACAATACTTGCTAATTTATAAGCGTATTATGGGCTTATAGATTTTTAATAGATAGCCGTTGATAATAATTTATTATTTCTTCAATAACAAGAAAATGTACACCTGAGAATCCATTTGCAAAGAAAATTGCGTATTGTATCATTTACAAAAGTGTTAATTTTGTTTCGATATTAAGATTGTCATTTGTCAGAATTTAAACTCATGATTTGCAGCTAGCACACTGCAAATTAAGAGCGCCTAACCCAATTTGCTATTAGAAGAAGAAAACAAAAACATTGATGGAGAAAATGAAGAAAAATGGCTGCAAATCTCTGTTTTAATTAATTAAGCAGGTTTCTTGAATTTAATAGGCATCTTTGATACTGCTTCTTTGAGATGATCGTACTGACTGCGATGATAATCGATTAAAACACATAGTTGTGTTATGGCCTCCCTTTTTTCATCTCCAAGACTCGACAAAATCTTATCTTTCTCTTTTAGTTGCTGCTCTAAATCTTCCACTCTTCTGTCAAGTTGGCTTGGAGCATCTTGCTTGTAATTCTCTTCCAATCTGACGTCATTTAATTCTGTTTCCAACTTCCGCACTTTCTCTTTTAGCAAGAATTCCTCTTCTTTCTTATCATCTAGTTTTGAAGTCAAATCTTGCAAGTCTTGTTTTAGTTTCTTGATCTCATTATTTTTCTTGGTAATCCAATTATTGGCAAACTCAAGTTCATTTGAGATTCTTGAAATGCGGTTTATGAAGTTTCCATTTACTTCATCTAATTTTCTAACTATCAAATCCATTCCTGTTAATATATTGCTTTCTTCTTTCCTTAACATATTTTTCATTTTCTTGACTTCAGATTCATAGTTTGCTTTCTTTACATTAAGTTCTTTATTTTCTTGCTCAAGTTTCATCTGTATCTCCTTGTAGCTTTCTTTGGTTTCAACATGTGTTTGTTCTGCAACTCGAATTCTTTGAGACAACAAACGGATATTATTTTCCATTTTCATATGAAATTTTTCTGCCAGTTCATCAATCTTTCTTGCGAAAACATGATGATTCAACTTGGCAGAATCCAATGATCGATTTTTGGGGGATTTAATCAAAGGTTGTTGTTTTGGGGAAATGCTTGGATCTATAGCTAATGACTTTACAGAATCCAGTAAACGATGTTGGATTTGCTTATGATCTGAATCACTCTTTTTACTAGTATCTTCCCTTTCTTTCAGAATTTTATTTTCCATTTTCTTCTTGTTTTGTTCAGAGTTGCTCTTTTTACTCAGTGAAGAATCCAATTCTTGCTGTAGACTGTTAACCTGTGCTTTTAAGGCCATAATCTGAGTAGAACTTTCATTCCCGTCGCATACCAATTCTAAAATTCTCCTTTCTAGCCTACCCTTTTCCTCTCTTAATTCATCTGTTTCGCGATTTCTTTTTTTTATGAGTTCTTTCAATTCATTGTTTTGGTCATGTAAAGAGTTCACTTCCAGTTTCAAATCCTCTATTTGCATAACAAAACCTTCTTTCTCTTTTAGCAATCCATGCTCGAAAACAGTCTTTCTTGCTATTTCATCTTTCAGAGTTTCGATTTGAATCAGGTTTTCTGTAATTTCTTTGGTTTTCATGTTCAATTGAATTTTTAATTCAGTTTTCTCCTTTTGAAAAGATTCAAATTCTTGACGCATAATTTTGGCTAGAGCAGAAACTTCATTTCTTTTACTTTCTTCCAGTTCAGCTTTCTCAGCGTGTAAAGAATCCTTTTCCATATGCCAATTCTTGACCTGTGTCATCAGGACTTGAATTTTAGATGTCAAGTTGTTATTTTCCTTCATTGTCATTGCAGAAATTTCATTTCCTTTATCTTCTAAAACTAATTCAAGCTCTGAAATTCGCGAATGCAATTGAACATTAGTGTCTCCATTTTGTCGAACCTCAGTTTCTTTTCCTTCAATCTTTACTTCAAGATCACTTTTCAGGCAGCGCAATGATTCCAACTCCATTCTCAACGCAGTTAACTGCCCTTCTAACTCCTTTATCTGAGCAGATCCATTAACCTCATGAACCTTCACAAGTGTCGAATGTTCTCGCTTGCGCTCATGTCCTCTAGTCTTGGGTGATATACCAGGAAATGTCATATACCTTGGACCTATTAAAGAATCATTTTCTGCAGCTTTAGAAGTCAATAAATGCTTGAGCCCAGCTGCATCAAAACTTGCAGGGCTAAGGTCTAATGACTTGGTATGTCTAGCATTTTCTATCTCCTCAGAAGGGTAGTATTCATCATCTGAATCAGAACTGGGACTAGAGGAAGAGTTCCCCCTTTCTTTCCGGAGGCCACCTCTTCTCCCCGTTTCTCCTTTAAGATGATCATATTGTGCATAAAGTGATTGGTACTGTTTATGAAAATCATGAATCAATCCAATTAGTTCTGATTCTTTCCTCGAGTCTTCTGGGATCTTTCCTTTCTTGTCCTGGCCATTATTCTTAATGAGTATCAAGATTCTTGCCACTTTATTTTCAATATCTGCAAATCCACAAGTTTAGTATCAAAATCAGATAAACAGTTACAATCAATTCCTATCGAGATTGGTCCCCTCCACCCGGAGTCAAAGACACCTTCATTCTTCATTTATGCATTCAGCAATTAGCTCTCGGATGCTTACCCAAGAATCGAAACCTAGTCAAAACCAAAAACTACAAAGAGAGAATTGCACCTTTTTCATTGTCTTTAGTCTGTTTAATCTCTTCGACAGTAATGGAACTTGCTGTGGATGCCATTGCCTCTGAAGCCTTCATTTAATTGGCAATTTACAAGCAACCAAGGAAATAATTTAAGTATTTCTTAAAATTTAAGATGATACAAACTACTTCATCTTAATTAGTCACCTGAAAAAAAAACACATAATAGTTTGTGATTTAACATTCTTAAATTGAAGAATCAAACATCCTGTTAAATTTAATTAAGAATGCCTTATATAATTATTGAAAATGATGCTACGAGATTTAAGACTAGTTTGATACGATAAATTATTAAGTAGAATGAAAGCATTCTCATTTTGTTTTCATAAAAGTAAATATATATGGATGTGCTTTCATTTTAATTATATTTTATATAATATTTTATATGAATAGGAATAATATGTTTTCATTTTATCTAATAATTTCTCATTTTTACATTATTATTAGTAACTCTATATTGATTAGGAGATTGAGGATCCAGACTGCTTACTAAATTAGAACTCTTATATTAATTATACCTTACAGCAGAATGTATTAATTTCAGTGGACCACCTGAGAAAAGTCTATGGTTTCCTCAGTTCTAAGTTGGCTATATTGATTGGAAATGCAGGGAATTTTGATGGCATTAAATTGGCAAAAGACTGAATCTATCATCCTTTTTCTTTCTAATTAAATGCTCAATTAATTGAAGAAAATAAAATATATTTAAGTAAAATAAAAATTAACTACCAAAAACATTCATGATCAGTCCCATAACTATATACATTGAAAGCTCTTCAAACATTTATTCTCTGAAAGGTAACATCCTTAATTAATTTTCCAACAATCTTTTAATTAAATTCTAATCCCATGAGTTAAAATTCCTTTATCCCAAAATCTAAAAATCAAAAGCATTAACAATGGAATTAATTGCAGCATTAGCCCAAAATTGACAAATAAATTTTTAAATAATATGATTAAATAATGTTAATCTCCATGATTTTGAGAAGATGGCCTACACAATAATAATAATAATGATAGTTTGGATTCATATTCAGGTATATATATATAATATTAATATGCGCATGAGAATTATGATGTCAATTTCATAAACAAAAATAAGGCCACCAGCTTCATGACATTTCAAGCATATTATAAATATTAAATTATTTGATATTTATATGTAAAAATTAAAAAAAATAATAATTAAAAAATGATATATATATATAGCTGGGTGCAACTTCTTCACAAGGACCCTAATTAAACAATTAATTAAAACTCCTTTTTCTTTATTTTTTGGGGAAAATTATTGACTTGAAACTGCAATTTGTGGATTAATGATGTGATTTTCAACAACATGAAAGTGACCCAAAAAAATAAAATTTTAGCAATTATTTTATAAAATATTAAAAAAATTAAAATTTTAAATATCGGTATAAATTAATCAAAAACCAATTGTTGATGCAATAAAACAAGAACCCTAAAACAAAGATAGTTATTTTCATTTTTTAATATTTTCTTGAAAATCAAACTATAAGAAAATATAAAATTACCTGAGAAAATGACAGAATTTTTTAACTGATTAATAGAATACAAATAAAAATATGTGTTGGAGAGCTTTGCCCATCGTTTAAATTTGAATTTAGAGTCAGTAGGTAACAGTTATCGGGTGGTTTCAAAGAAAAAAAAAACAACAAAAGTCTCTGATTGTGAAAATTATGAGAGCTTTTTTTAGTTTTTTTGAAGGAAAACAAACAAAAAGGAAATGGGAAAAGGAATTATTATATATATTTATCATTTTTTTTTCCTTTTAAATTGCTTTTTATGTCGTTGCCAAGATTTGGAAATTTTGGCGCTTGTGTTGATATTTAAACCCTTCGATTTTCACGTTATTGCAATAAAAAAAATAATAGTATTAAAAACCATAGAAATAGGAACAAATTCTCGCTATAAATAGCGCGATATGTTTAACAGTATAAATTATTTGCTACTCATTCTGTGAAGCCACATGCTCTATTTCCCGCGCTTTTTTTTTAATTATTATTCTTTTTTTTTAAATAATTATTATACTTATCCTTGCTCTGTTTATGGATTATGAATTTATTATTATTATTATTATTTAACTATATTAGTGATTATTAGCAATTTCTGAATAAATAAGAAAAGTTTTTTTCTTTTTTAAATTATTTGAATTTATTATTTATGGAAGAAGATGAGGAGAATCATCAAATTTTACGTATCTTTAATTTATTAATAGTTAATTTTATTCTCATTCAATTTTTATTAAAATATTTCAATATTAATATCTTAAGATAAATTTGAATAATTCACACGTAAATACTGATTTTGTACATAATTAAATTATGATTTTCTACTAATAATGCATAAAATTGGTATCTTATTTTCACATGTTGAATAGTATTTTTAAACTATTAATAATAATTATGCAATTGAATATGTATGAAAAATATTAAATTTTTATTTTTTTAAAATTTTTCTATTAAAAATGTCTGATTTGTTTTTATAAAAAATATCATTTTGTTCAAAAGAAAATAAGAAAAACATACGAGTTCAGATGATTCGTTTGTAATGGGAACAAAGCTTAATTTAAGCCTTGAAAGAGGTGGATGGATAGTGATTAGTGAGAAGGGTGACTTGTTTAGGCAGTTAACCTAATAGGATGTGATGTGGCCAGCCAAAGGGTCAACAATGACACACAGCAGCCATGATTTGCGCTTTAGTCATATGGATGTCTACGAATGGACATTTGACACTATGCTACTTAAGGTGCAACGGATTAGAATTGAATTTAAAAAATTTATTTTTTTAAAATTAAAATTATATTAAAATTATAATTTTAATGTTTATTTTATATAAAAAAAATTAAAATTAAATAAAAAACTTAATAATGATAAAAATAATGATGGAGTTGGAAGTAGTGGTGGTGGAGTGGTAGTTGATTGTCAGCGGTGATAATTTGGTGAGTTATTATTACCGACGATAATAATTTGGCAAGCCATAATCGTTAACGATGACAGTCCAATAAATTTTCACCGTCGGCAATAGTGATAGGGGACCACAATTGCCGAACAATAGCAAATCACCTTCGTCGATAATAGTGTTGGGATGACAGTAGCGGTGAGAGAGAAGATGATAGTGATTATTATGAAATTATAATTCTTATAAGTTAAAAATAAAATTACGTAATAAATTTTTTAATTATATGATAATATCATAAAATTATAAATAAAATTTTAATTTTAATTTTAAATAATTGTTAAATATTGAAATTAAAAATTTTAATTTCATCTTTAATTACAAACTCTCAAAATAAATTCTAAATTTAGTTACATTTGCTGATAAGTAAGTTTCAGGAAAAATAGGAGTTCTTTGTTTTAGTGTTAACATGCAATTTTCAGACAATAAATAGATTTAGGTATAAGTATGATGTCAAAAATAAATTATTAATTTATAAAAAAAAAATTATTTAATTCATTTAAATTTAATTTTTAATATAATCTTGTTGATTATAAAAAAGTAACGATCTAAAATAAAATTATTTTACATTTATATGTTAAATTTTAATTTTTAATTTATTTAAAATTAATTTTCTAATTTCATTAGTATTTATTGGAGTCAAAAGTTGCAGTAGAAGATAATCATGCAAGTGAAGAACATTTGAACATTTGAACACTAAGCAGAAGCTTTGAATTATTGACAAAACTAGAAAACCAAAATCAGTTTCTTTTACTCCCAATCCACTGTTTCTGTTATTGTGAAAATTATAGAATACAAGGGACAAGTAAAACTCAAAATTTTAATGCACATTACAGCAATTTTCCAACACCACATACTTCAGTTTGTCTGATCCGACCTTGATAATGCATTTTGACAATCAAATGAGCTCAAAGCTTAATCTTCTGCATTCATCTTCCCTTTTCTTTCTCCAGACACAGACTCTTGATATAGCGTAACAATTCCTGGAAATAATTGATTGTGCAGCCAAGAAACTGTTTCTGTCAATTCGAAGACTTAAAATCTCTCATTGTATATACACAGTTGCAGAACATGTTATAGGACAGACTGCGCCACTAATCCTCTGTGGAAATCTTTTGCTTCTTCCAGAGATATGCAGCTTCCAATATCCTTAAATTTGGTGCCTGAGTTTCTTCTGGGAATATGTAATCTATAAATTCCTCCAACCTGCCACCAAAAGTTCGTCAGCTGAATCCTATCAAGGATAAGAAAGAAACTCGCAAAAATGATCAATGAAAATGTCGCTGAAACAAGTGAAATGGTGTGAGAAAAATAAAATCAATCCTTAAGTGCAAAAATATGGATTTTTCTTTTGGAGGGCAAAATATGTGAATTTTTAACCAATGTTAAATCAAGAATAAGACAAATATGTAACCCCATTCAATCCTATTAAAGCTCCTCGCTCGTGTATCAATGCCTTAGAACACAAAATACCAAAAATTATTACTTCAAATACTACAGGGATTAGGATTGTGTAGGGGAATGGAAATGTTCAGTTTTAAGCTAATCGTGATAAAACATAGAAGAAGAACCATGACATACCCAGCCAGACCATCTTCTGAAGCAATAGGCCTCCTCTTTTTGAGTTTCTTAGGCAGTTTAGGCTGGACTAATCCAATATCACCTAACTCGCCAAAACTACTCTCCATGTTCAACCATTCTTCCAAAAGCATAGCACGTTCCTCCTTCAGTTCAGGAACTGACGTTCTGAAGTAATTAATGGCTTTCTCAAAGACCCCTGACAAGAAAATTGAAATGTGAGATCTATAATAACCAAATAATATATTAAAAAAACAACTACAAAGGCAAACCAGATTAGGAAAGCTTACTTCTTGCATTTCGAATGCATTTTTTCTTCTGTTCTTCCAACGAATCTGTACCCTCAACAACCTCGTCCATGGCAGATGCCTCAAATTTAGCATAACTAATCCAAACCTTCAAATGCTTTGTCCGGTCCAATAGTCTCTCGTAAAGCTGCCGCGTTCTATCATATTCCCCTTCAGAAATCTCAAAATCAATATATGCCTGTAGTCAAATGAAAAGGAATATCACCTCAAATGAAAATTTATTCTAAATGAAAAGCATGCAAAAGTTATCATCGAGTGTGCCTAGTCCTGAGATTCTAGATTGGCAAAATGGTCCTCCACTACAGCAGCAAACGAAAATAAATGCTACACTGCTCGGACTCGGGCATGGAAATTTATCAAATACAAGGAAGAATATGATAATGTGAGCAAGCCCATACATTGGCAAATAAAAAATTACTTGTTCCGGATAGATCATTGCCACAAAAATTCAGTAACTGGCAAATGACAGATACCTGTTCTGGATAGACCATAAAGGAATTAGCATTGTGCATTAAAAATTAATGTAAAATGAATGCTGGTTTGGATTTGGAGGAGGGGATGTGGGGGTGGGGAGCGACAAATGATGGTTACCATAATAGTTGATAATTCCTATGTCAGTGTTTTAGCTCATCTTAGTTTACAAAATTTCCAAGGCCAAAAATTCTAAGTTCATAATAGGTGATCATCTCTCATTGCACCCAAAGCCCAAACTGTCAGAAAAGAAAGCGGTCATGGACAAAACATCCTCATTCTCACAGCTACTTTCACATGACTCCAGGAAAAAAGAGACAAGAAAAAGTTGTGGAGGATGGTGGCAGTAGGTATTTGAGGGGTAAGGTCCACAAGTCAAAAAATGCCAACAGCATGTACAAAGAACTAGATTCAGGCATGGCAAATATTTGCTTTCATAAGAAAATGTGCAAACCGCAAAAATCTAAAGATATATATAGTCGAATAATAAGAATCAAGGACCATAAACAAAACAGAAGCTTAAAAATGTCATCATGGGGATAAACCAACAAAACACTTAAAAATCATAGTTCAAGTTTGAAAATGAACCTGGAGGCAGTAATGGAAAAACATAAAGATGCTTGAGCTTTAATTAAGAAGTGGAATCATATAAATTACCTTCCACAACAACTCTGGCATGTCCAAGGCTGGTTGTGCTATTGCAAGCTCAAAAATTGCTCGTGCACGTTCAGTTTCAGATAGAGATCTCTCCAGTTCCGCATATTTGCTCCAAGCATAACAATTTTCTGGTGACCACTCTAAATATTTCTCATAAAGCTTTCGGCACCTATCAATATTACCTAGTTGCAGCTCTATCTCGATATATTTCTTAAAAATCTGTTTGTTGTCAAGCCAAATAGTGAGAACAGAAACATATAGAGTAATATAATTAATCAACACTCTAGGAGCAACCTAAACTTTACCTTATCTTTGGGAGCTTTGCCAATGGCATTGCCTAAAATTTGTCGAGCACCCAAGAGATTCAACTGTCGTATTTCAAATTGGGCAGCTAAAAGCCAGATTTTTGCAATTGAAAACTTCTTGTGAGGAATTAGATTCAGGCATTCCCTAAAAATATTCAAGGCGAATCAGAAAACTCTATGGGATCTACGAATCCATGAATTACATCATTAAACACATAAATATACAAGCATATCAATGCGTGACTATTGGGTGCACAAGCAAGGAAAGGGGATGAGAAGAAAGAAGGCTCCATTAAATGATATCACATTGAAATATAACCAACAAAAGTAAAATTGTATACAACATCTAGCAACTAGAAGAGTTCAATTTCATTAAGTTACCATGAATATCGCCTGACTGTAATTAAGGTAGTTGCAAAATGTAAAGAATATCGAAGTCATCAAAATTCCAAATAAAAAAAAATTATGTAAAATATGTACACATATTACAAGTAGCACAAAAAATAGACATTTTATTCAACATTTTGATTCTCTTTACTAAACATTATCGAAAAATTCATCCAAGCCTCACCTCCGCTCCCTTGTGATGAAAACCTGCATGCTAAAGCCCAAATCAATTTTAATAATGATTCTCTTTTAAAAGTTCTTTCCTGGGAAATCAAGCTGGAACTGTTGGCAGAACAAATCTTCCTTTCCATAATCCACTCACAATAACAACATTCCCATAAATAAGAAGTGGAAAAATCATTATCTCTATCAATCATACAACTAAACCATCAATCAAGAGGGATTCATCCACCATGATACAATCCACATGCAAGGGACACAAGAGACCATGCCAACACCCTTTGCTAAATGTTTAATCTTACACCACTGGAAAGATGTCCAAATTCGATCACTTGATGAAATATAACAAAAATAAATAATAACTCACCACCAAAGATGTTGAATTTTGCATTATTCCTCCTAATTATACAAGCTAAAGACATTAAGGCTTCATTTGGGCAGAGGAATAGGAAAGGGAAAAGGGCTAGAATTGAAGTTGTACCTTGTTTGGTAGTTTAATAAGCTTAGAAAAGAACATAATATTGAGGGATTGATTATCCTCTTGAATCTCACCTTGTTTTCCCTCCAAAATTGAGGCAACAAAATAATCCATTCCTTATAATTAATAATAATTTTTTAATCGGGTTATTTTACCCTTAACACCTAATATCCTTTATTATCTGTTGAACATACAAACATAAAATAATTAACTCATAGATATTCTTTCCTTTTTAATAAATTTAAAACTCCCAAACATAGTGCAAATTTGCAAAACACTAGAGAAAGGATATATCTAAACCATTAACAAGAAGTCCACAACTTGTGAACCATTTGAGGTACCCTCACCTACCAGAGAAGCTCTCACGTTACGGTCCTCCAACAGATATATAACTGCCTATCCATAAAGATTTAACAGTCAATTGTATCTTGACATATGTGATGTATCCAATGTATCAATATTAACACCACTATTAATCTCCCATAAGTAACCAAGAAACTACGGAAACTAGAAGTTAAAGCAAGAAATTGTTGTTGAACTTCTTGGAGTACATTTCATACTCATTAAGAAGATATTAGACAACGTAAACAACATGGCTTTGCCAAGTCCTAATTAAAGAAAATTATATATATATTCCTAGGTCCAATGCCTGTAGCTATTTTCTTAATTCACAAAATATGTATATATATATTTTGTGAATTAAGAAAATAGCTAAAGGCATTGGACCTAGGAATTATCGGTCTTAGGCTAAAGATACTACCTATTGGGCAACAAACTGCAGTATTCCCAAATGTAATGAAGGTCAACAAGATTTTGCAAAAGCAAGTTTAAAGAACAACTCACATAAACTATCCTCAATGCCACCTTTTTTTTTTTTGAGAAAGAAAAGCATAATATTATCATTATATCAACCGCTTCACCTACTAAACCAAAAAGTTAACCAACATATTCAAATGAACGAAGCAGGCAAACCTGTAGACATCCCGAGTTCTCTCAACATCCCCGGCTTCAAGTTCTTCATAAAGAGCATAATTGATCCTAAATTGCATAAAATAAAGAAACAATCAACATTCAAGAGAACAAACTTTTATTAATTAACTACACCATTGATAAAATCTACATTCCACCTGAAAACTTACCACAAGTATATGTATCTCTGCCAGTATCTCTTCTCCTCAGCAGGTGGCACATTTGCAATTGCACGCTCGTAAACTTCCCTAATCCTCTCCTTATTCCCAACGCTCTCCTCCAACCTAATATAATCAAACCACGAATCATAATTCAATGGATTCTTCCTCACTTCATCCTCATACTGAAACCTCCTCTTCCCCACTATTGCATCCTCAATTCCTTCCTTATCCCCATACTGCTTCTCAAACGCCACAAATTTCCTATACAAATCCTCTGCCCTCCCTTTTGGTATATGATCCAAAGCAAACTTATAGATACACCGTGCACGCTCTGTCTCTTTACACCGCTCCTCAAACTCAGCAAAAGCCACAAATAACAGCTCAGCCTCCTCATCATCAGCCAATTTCTCAACCGCCCTTTCATACACATTCCTAGCTCTCGCAACTTCCCCATTCTTCATCTCAAACTTGGCATATCGAATCCACGCACTGACTTTCGGATGACATTGAACAAAACGTTCAAAAATACCTCTAGCGCGTTCAATTTCATTATACCTAAGTTCAAATTTGATATAGGAAAGCCATCCTTGCTGGTCAGGCATCCAACTCATCCATCTTTCAAAAATCTGCCTAGCACCTGCGACATTGCCAAGCATTTCCTCCATGTGAATGTACTTGTACCATAGCTGATCCACACGAGGCAAGAGCGTAACAGCA
>CANXYC010826426.1:0-31180 GCA_948193065.1 Aleurites moluccanus
CACTAAAAATTCAAAATTTCCCGATTTTGTCCTAACTGACTTTAAACCACTTTTATGCCTAAAATTTGGTCGTATAACATGCATAAGTATCAATTTCATGCATAAACATATCATATAAGCATATTATAAAGAAAGAAAAAAAATTCCCTCTAAGTCCCCCCTTAAGGGTTCCTAAAGGGTTTAGGTTGAGGTGTTACAATAAAACTGACAAGAGTATAAATTATAAAGCACCATATCCAAGAATAGGTGGATCGAGAAGATATTCTTTCTCTAAGGACAAGACTAGGTCTAACATACTAATATCTCATCTCAGCTTAACTCATTTCACCAACAGAAACCCAACTAGCATAGCTTGAGGAGGAGTCCAAGCTCAGATAATCTGATCTATCTGAGGTTGAATCCAAGTCAGAATCCGATTTTGAGTTAGAGTTTGAGTCCGTCCTGTCCTGTTTTTTTTTTTTCCTTTTTGAGTTTATAATCGATCGTCTTGGTCCTCTTCATTAGTTTTACATATAATCATGTATAATAGTGTTTTGTTTAATGAAAGTTTGAATAATTACATTCTCATATCTTTCTCACTCATTTTGATTTTTTTATATATATTCAATCCAATTTAAATGAATAAATAATAAAAAAAGTAAAGAGAAGAAAGAAGAGAAGAAGGCAAAATGATCAATAAACTTTGACACAAAGGAAAATTGCTGATATTGCCAGACATGAATAATCCAAGAATGTATGAATTGTCTTACATTAGGATAAAATCATATAAAGCAAAGGTTGTCTTCATCAAGCTTATCACAAAGCCTTCAGGGTTAACCAAATTAGTACCAACTCCAAAGAAAGATGAAAAACTTCATATCTCTGAGCAAAATTTGTCAAAATGAAGATTTCCTTTCCTTTTGTATCAACCTGTTGAAAGACCACATAATTGGTTCTTGTCACACCCTAAAATTAAAAGTGTGATGGTCCTAGGGCAAGGGTAGGCTTAAGGCCACTATAAACCGGTAAAATCCAAACTTGGATCAACAATCATCAATAAGATTCTATAACCATGCAATATACTTCAATAGATAAATAATCCATCAATACAATATAACTTGTTCCTTATCGATTAAAAGAAAAAATACCATCACCGATAAGGAACAAGGATTTCCAATAAGCTCAATCATACCTCAATTTTAATATAATTTAATCTACATAGCTACTACGATTAGTATTCCAAAATAATACAAAAAACATCAAATAATTATCAAGTCAATACATTAGCTTCTTGGAGAGAGAAAAATAATCAAGAAGCCCTGTCTATCTTATCAACAGGTTCTCTAACACCTGAAATCCACAATAGAAAGAAAAAAAGAGTCAAAAACTCAATAAGTTATAGAGATATAATAATACTTAGGGTTTTACATTGATTGATCAATAATAAATCGAATTACATATATATATAAATGCACACAACAATAGTAACAATAATTTATGAACAATAAGAATACATTTAATGACAGATATATATATATATATGGCTAAAAAGAAATGACACCCATCAATATGACGATAGAACAACCATCATATCTATACCATCCATCTATCGAGATACTCATACTATACTTTTGCTTGATAAGAATATATGTCCCAGGGCCGATAGACCTCCTCTAGGTGAAGCCACTAATACAATTTGACCTTATCAGCTAGGTCACTAGTGCACACAGTCCAATAATTTCTCCCTCATTGGAAAGGCATTCTAAATCATTAATAGCCATACAATCGATACAAGGAATAATGGGTGGGTCTAGAGACCTCACATTATCAATATCATTAACAATATTCAATAGGTTTCAATAATTGCATATGACCCAAATGACCTTTTAAAGGTAATACATTTCAATGATGGCCTAAGGCCTAATAATATTACAATATCAAAAATAATAATATTCAATATGAAATTTGGTCTAAGAACAATGACTAAACTTCATTCAAGTATAATATTAACAAGTGTGGATTTCATAACAAAGAACAAGTTATTCCATAACTTACCTCAAGTCCAAATCAAATAGCTCAACTATCACCACAATCAATAATCTTTAGGTCCTTGGGTTCTCCAAGCCTAAAACAATAAATTTCCAAAAATGGATCAATTAGGGTTTCCTTTTCCAAAGCCATAAAATCTCACAACTCTCATATTAACCATAATCAATGGCATTAAATCCTCATAAAAGACTACCTATAACCTATAAACAACTAATCTAATAATGTCATAACCCATAATCAACCATAAAAGCAAAGATTTAGGATTTACCTTCAAAATCCTAAAAAGAGATTTTATGAGAAGAGAAGCTCTTGAAGTGATTTGATGCCTTAAAATGTGTTTTCCATGAAGAATCCTTAAAGAAAATGATTATTTGGGTGATCAAAGGGCAATAGGGAAAGTTAGTTGAGTAATGGGGAAGAAATGAGAAAAAGAAGAAGAAGAAGAAGAAGAAGAAGAAGAAGAAAAGAAATTTGTGGTTTCCAATTTTCAAAAATCTGAAAAATGACATATATATAAAGCCCGAAGTTTCACGCTCGTGAAGAATGAATTCACGCTCGTGAAGAATGAATTCATGACCGTGAAGAATAAGTTTCACGCCCATGAACAACAAAAGTCAATTTCTCAAATTTAGACTGAGAGCAAATTCCCGGTTGTGATAAGAGTTGACGCTCGTGAAAGTGAATAAATTCATGGTTATGATAAGAGTTCACACCTGTGAAACAATAAGGTTAATTCACATCAAGGCAATCACTTCTCAAATCCATTCTAACACTCACCAAAACAACTCTAAAATAAACTAATACACTCTAAATAATATCTATGGCAGAGAAATAATTCTATAACAATCAATCAATACAATCTATAACCACAATCAATACGATCTATAACCATGGGATCATCAATGACCATTTGCAATCATGCAAATTGAAATCTTGGGTGTTACAGTTCTACAATGGTCTCTTTGACTAACCTTCATGTAGCTTGTAATCAAGATAGAGGAAGTACAAAATTCATAAGAAAATGGGCAATCAAATCAGACAAAAGTAGTTTCAGGTCAATTTCATTCCAATTGGTGATATGCTTCAATTTCATATTGATAAGGATCATGTCATCTGTTTATGAAAATATTATATCCATGCAAAGCTCCAAAATCGTTCTACTGTAACTCATTTGCCCTTTGCAATTAAAGCATGAGCATCCTTGAGAAAATCTTCAAATGGATATGAGTACATCTTGATGACTATAGACTACTTTCACAAGGTGAATAGAAACAAAACCATTATCAGACATTAAATCTTAAAAGGGAAGCACACTTCATTCATGCCCATATCCTTTCGTAGTTTGAGTTATCTTTCGAGATTATCACTAATGATGGATCTTTTTAAAAGAGGAAGTAGTGAATTTGTTTAAGGAAAAGATACAACAACATCAATCTTTTCCTTATTGCCTTAAAATAATAAGAAGCAAATGAAACCACTTTGCAAAAGATTATCACAAGACAACAGGGCATAAAAATTGATGTATTTTTATCAAAATCATGGCTATCCAAAATCTAAGCACAAGGGTAATCGAAGCTCCAGTTCACAATGGGATTGTTTTATTCAAAAATGTCTTGTCTGGCAGGATTGTTGAGATCATATTTTCCTTTTGGTGCAAATATTTCATTCTTTTTTTGATTAGCCTAAAAAAATGAATAAATAAATAAATAAGCCCACTAAGTTGAAAACCCAAAAAAGTGGCTTAGTAAAAAATTAAAGCAGCTCATTAAGTCAAAAACCCTGAAAAGGTAGTTTGGTTGAAAGTTAGAGCAAAAAGAAAAAAAAAAAAGATAATCCAGTTGAAAACCCAAAAGGGCATCTTGATAAAAAATTAGTTCAAATTAGATTCCAAAGTCAAATGACATCATTCAAAAATTAAAATTCATTTGTCCTTTTTTAGAACAAAAGGAAAGTAGTTTATCTTGTTTAAATGTCAAGAGTTCAAATACAACAATCTCGTTTGTACTATCTCACTCAAAATAATACGTAGTCAAATCCATCATAATGAAAAATCCATCCCTCTTCGTGTCAAACAATTCTACCTCAGAGTCATCCTTTGAGTTAATTATTTTGAATCATCTTTTTTCGTGTCAAAAGCTTCTTCACAATAGCTATAAAAGCTTTCAAGTCAATATCAATTCCATCAATCAACCACATCAAAAATGTCTTTATCTCACATCAGTGGGAGTGTCCTTTGTGTTAGTTATCTTACCTCTTAGTTGAAGCATTTAAATGGCTAAGCTACCCTTATAACTCATTTGGGGTATCTCTTTTAAAGTCATCATCCTCAAATCTCTACTTGATCAAAAAATAGCCAAGTAGGTCAAATCCATCATTCCATCATCCTCAAATCTCTACTTGATCAAAGAATAGCTAAGTAGGTCAAATCCATCATTCGAGACAAGTCCTCCAATGTCATCTTTCTTTAATTTAAATGTCCAAATATCAAAGATAAGAGTTTTTCTTCATTTTGAATGGCTTTTCTCTCAAGTCATTAATCCAAATGTCAACCTTACCAAGTTTAAACCTTCAAAACACCAACCTGAGAGTTTAATCAATCTCTGATAGGTAGGAATACCTTTGTTTGTCTTCTCCATAAGCCATGTAACAATAGCAAACTCATAAAATCTCCCAAAAACACACCGTGTTTCCCATACCATAGGCAAGACCAAAGCAAGTCCTCGGAAGCTAGTTTAGGATGCCAGCAAGTCCAGTCCTGCTCTAAGTAGAGACAAATCGGGGTCTACCTAAAAAAATCAAAACATATAAAAGTAGAATTATTTTCTTTCCTGAATGATGACTAAGCAGTTAGACTAGTACGCCTTAAACCTAACCATCTTTTGACATCCATTTATAACCAATTATGTGCCTAATAAGCAACTAGATGTATTTTTTTTACTTGAATTTGGTTTGTGTTAAGAAATCCAGAATTGTTAGAAAAATCCAATCAAAGTGAACCATCCTTATTGTTAGACAACCTTTAAATTTGAGCTAAAGCCATCCACATATTCACCTTTCATCCAATGAAAGAGCCGAGTAGATAGACTTTCATATCTCAAACCAAAGCCAATCTTTTGGTCTAAACCAAAATCAATCAATTCAAGACCAAACTTGACTTTCCAAGATGATTCTTTATGCTTAACCAATCTGATAACATTGTCAAAATCTCATTTTAGCCAAACCAGGGCCAAATGAGAATGTTAAAATCTTTCACCCTCAAAGACCATCAAAATAACCAAATCACCCTTCTTCTAAATCACCGTCCTTTAAAAATGGGGCATTCTGGGGCATTTCAATATATAAAATTGTATTATGTTTCATTGCATAATTTACTTTCCAAATTCATTAAATTTGTATGAATTTGCTTATTAGTTGCATGATCATTTAGGATTATATAAATGCATACATGCATTTCATTCAAACAAGGGGTTTAGTGTTACATTACCCAAGAGATAGCATCATACATATATAACATGCATGACATCCATAAATTCATAGCATCATATATCATCTTGCATTAGTTTAAAACTAACTCATTATAGGAAAAATAAGAAGTACAGCTAATATTCTCTCTGACAGCACAAATATGTATCATTGGATTAGAAAAATGATTCCTCTTGAATATCCAGGTAGAGCCAGCTCCATTCCACGAGTCATTTGATAAGTATGACAAACTCAATCTGCAAAAGATTGCATAAATATAGAATAAGATCAGAGTTATTTGCTAAGGATCATTTCCAAAAGTAAAGTGCAAACAAAATGAGGAGATGCTTCTGCATTATCAGGAAAGGCTTACAATTTAGGTCATCCTAAATTGAATTATATCAAACTCTTTTCCAATTGCATCACAACAAAATCTTTTCAACTGCATCATATCAAACTATTTTCAATTTAGGGCATACTAAATTGCACTCAATCTCTTAGAAACATTGCCACCTTTTCAAAATCTTCTGGCAATATTGCCACCTTTTCAAAATCTTCTGGCAATATTGCCTCATTTTAAAATCCCTGGCAACATTGTTACCTTTTCAAAATTTCCTGGCAATATTGCCACCTTTTAAAAATCCCTGGAAACATTGCCACCTTTTTAAAACCTCATGGCAATATTGCCACCTTTTAAAATCCCAAGCAACAATGCCACCTTTTCAAAATTTCCTAACAACATTGCCACCTTTTCAAAATCTCTAACAACATTGCTACCTTTTCAAAATTCCTGACAATATTGCCACCTTTTCAAAATCCCTAGCAACATTGTTGCATTTTCAAAATCTCCAGGCAACATTGCTATTTTTTCAAAAACCCCGGGCAATAGTGCCATCTTTACAAATTTTCTTGGTAACGATGCCACTTTATTAAAATTTCCCTGGAAATGGTGCTACTTTTCAAATTTGAGACATCTAAGATTTCATCAAACTCTTTCTAGTTTAGGGCATCCTAAATTGTACATAATTTCCTTTGGCTTTTGAAGATTCGAAAGTCATATCATTTCCTCTGGCTTCTGAAGATTCAAAAGTCACATCATTTCATTTCCTCATCAGACTTTGGGAAGATTCCAGAAGTCACTCATTTCATTTTCATCAGACTTTGGGAAGATTCCTTAAGTGGTTCATCACATCATTTCTATCAAACTTTAGAAAGATTCTTAAAGTCATATGTCAATTTCTCTGGCTTCTGAAGATTTGAAAGTCATATCAGACCTACACCAAAATCTTTTCAAAGCCCAAGCAATCCTTGGCACCCCATAATCTTTTCAAAGTCGAAGCAACCCTTAGAACCCAAAATCTTTTTAAAGCTCAAGCAACCCTTAGCACACCAAAATATTTTCAAAGCACAAATAACCCTTGTCACTTACTCTTTTTCAAACAAAACTCCCTTCGACATTCATCTTGTGTGCTTTACCTTAGGACCAACGTCATTTTCAGCATTCACCTTGTATGCTTAGCTCAACACCAATATCAACCTTAAGCTTTTTTTCCCACTCATCCTAGATAGCCTACTATCATGATTATTTTTCAATAAAAGCAATCATGATGAGGGACATCTGTGAACACATGTCTTTGCACCTCATTGCATTTAACTTAGCTTTTGAAGGCTTTGAAGTAAGAATTAGGTCATCCATAGAGCAACCATGATTTCCTTAGACCTCTGGAACACTTTCGAACCAAAATGAACTCACACTAGACCAGATAGAACTAGTTGCAGCTTTGAAAATGCAAAATAGGCCCAAAACAGGTTAGAAGCTAGCTAGTGGATCCGCTAGCATGCTTGGATATATCCATCCAAGCTTACTGGCATATTCGCCCAAGCTTGTTGGAAAATCCAATAAGCTTGGGTGGCGGCTAGTTTGCCCAGACTGCCAGGAGCCGCCCTCTTTAGACTATGGATATGCTAGAAGCCTTTGGCAGATCCACCCAGGCTAGCCGGTGGATCCGAGTCTTCATTCGTGTGGCACCTCACCTATTTTTACTAAAATTACCCTTTTATCCTTCCTACCTCTGCAAATACCCCCTCTCTCATTTGGACACAACCTCTCTCAACTCTCTCTTTAAGGCTCACACACTAGTTTCTCTCTTTAATTCTCATTAAATTAAAGAAAACTTAAGAAAATTAATTAAATTAAGTTCAAATAATTAGACTTAATTAACTCTCTTTGAGTTTCCAATTAATATAACAAAAAAGGTTTAATTGCCTTTGAATTCAAACAAATTTTCTTAATTCTCATTGAATTAAGGAATATAAAACTAGGACACTGGCCTTTAAATCCTCAAATTAATACTCTTTGAATTAATATGATTTCTTAAAATTGAATCCAATTACAAAGTGGAGCTACGATTAGGTAAAACCCTTAATCCAAATCTATCCAATTTAGGACATCCTAAATTGATCATTCCCTTAAACTTCATCTTGAAACATGCCTAAAGTCTAATACTCTTTTCAAACTAAAATGCCTTCGCAAGAAAGGCGAACTATGCAGAATTTGCTTCCCATTCAAAGGGATACATAGGCATGCTTTTAATCAAGTATCAAGTCCAAAAACCCAAAAACCATTTGCCCTTCCTTTAGTTTGTTTGAATATAATGTTGGGGAATGTGTGATCAACCTCGAATCCATAAGGGTAGAGTAGGTATCCCTATTTTATTGTAAATTATTGCTTTATTTTATTGTAAATTATTGCTTTATTTTGTTACTTTGGATGAATGGTTTAATTGCTTTATATGTTGTTTTGCATCTGATAAATGTCATTCACAAAAATAATATTTTCAAGTTATGATTAAACTAAAAGTCAAATAATCATTACTTATAAAAAAACCTAGTCTCTGAATCCATAAATATGGTTCTAAGGTATAGTGTTCTTTTCATTAGGTTATAATTAGAGTCAAAATTAGGTTTTTACCTTATATTTTTTCAACAAAAATAACTTAAAGTGGCGACACCCCAGAAAGTCCTAAAAATAAAATCATTTACAAACACGATAACTTGGATGAGTTATATGCTCTAGTTTTATGACACTTAGCCCCAATAAGCATTTCGATCCCCTAGCATACCAGACAAGGTGCTCGGGCGAGACCTCAAATAGAATAGGGACATACCAATTGGAGGCTCCTATGGTGTCACATCCCCATTTTTGGAGTTATGACGGACCTGGGATGTAGAAAATGTCTAAGATGTCCGACACCCATAGATCCCATATTCTCAGCATATTCAATTCATTCTGCCCTTACTTCACATAATCATACCAATTGACTGCAACTCATTTTCAATATTAAACACATTAATAAAATAGTTTCATATATTGCATAATAAGTATAGACATAATTAACTTACTAATATTTACATTGGTTATACATTAACTTCATAATTATATAACTCTAGACCTCAAATTATATGGAGCATCTAAAATGACAAAATACTTTCAAAATGCGAAACATTTACATTGGTGAGCAAGGTTCCAATTAATTGAGAAATAAAGTCTTTGGAACTACTCTATCTACTATGGACCTAAAAAAAATCAACTACTAAAGAATAAGTATAAACTCAGTGAGTAATAGATATGTTACTATTCTTGTAAGGTTAGGTATTTTATGAATAACTTACAAAAATTGTTCATGATTCATATCCAATAATCAAGAAAGAAGAAGTTGGACATTGAATAAGCAAGAATAATATAAGATATGGCAATGAATAATATTAGGGAGATCAATAAGCATATGGAGTAATAGATGAAGTCCACAATAGAGATGTAAGGTAGAAATACATTATGGGCCAATTCATATAATAGTTAGAAGTATAATACTACATATCCCCGTAGTATATTTCTTTAAATAATACATAAGGTTGATCAATCTTATGGCTAGAAAATTACTCCTTCCTAGCAAGGGTCCCTTTAAATCATTGTGCACAATGTTGATATATTTACCTTTATTCCATCGGTTAGGTAATTCTGCCATCTCATCTCGTATATCAAATATGAAGCTTCAATTCTCATCAAATATATCAAATGATAGTATCAATAAATTGTCATTTCCTAGTAAGCTCTTTTGATTATCAAAGAAACAATGAAACTTGCAATCAATACCAATCAAGAAAATAATGAAATTACTAACAATTGGACAATGTGGAATAAAGATGAATAGGTTCAACCTTAATGGAAAATTAATAAGTAGATCATATGCTTGGTGGTACTAGGTTTAGTTCACCTAGGCATTTTGTCGAATACTTAGTAAGAGATAGGTTTGATTCATTTAGACATTTCATCGAACAGTTGATAGACAATAAGTTTGGTACATTTAGACATTTTATCAAATATTTGATGGGTATTAATAAAACAAGCAGATAGTTTTATATAAAATAAATAAGGTTCGGCCAATTAACATAGGATTTATATGTAACCGAATTGACAAAAATGAAGTATCAAGATGGGAATAGAGTTTTACCAGAACAACAAAAGATACTCAATGGTTCAAGAAGTAAATTGATGAATTAATCATGTTTGAAATCAAATACAAGAATAAAAATATATTTATTACTCACCTCAATTGGTATAATCTCAAACTAAAAGCCTTAGGTCAACATTCAAAGTAAGCATATATGGAGTTTTTCATCCACACCACCTTCTTTATTATTTCTTTTGAAAGCTACAATTCAATCGAATTCAATTTATATTCCAAATAATATGAAATTACATAAATTAAACCTTAATTGAATTGATTTTCCATTATTTCCAATTTCTAGGGTTTACATCCTTTCCTAATTTATACATAAACCAAATATTTAATTAAATTCTTAAAATTTCTATGTAATCCCTATATATGATTCACAAAAATTAAATTGAAGTTAAAAGATTGAATTTACCTCAACTTATGTGATGAAACCGAATGGAACTTCTAAAGGTAAAACTTTTTCTTTTTCTTGGCTTTTAAACTCATTTTCAACTTTCAATCACTCATTACAACTTGGAAAGAGGCCTTAAACTTATGCAGTTGAAGATTTGATTTTGGAACATGATGAATTTTTAGGTGGAAAATGAAGATTTTCTTTAGGGTTTTTGGTGGAGAGTGGCTCGACAACACATGAAGAAGATAAAGGAATTTTGTTTTAATTTTAACCTTTAATTCTTTAAAAAAATTTAAGGATGTTGGACTCACCATTTATGCATTTCCAATTTTATCTTTTTTATTTTCTACTTATTTATCATTTTGCCATCTTTTAGTTACTACACTAGTTTCCTATACATTTCTGCTCTCATATTTAGTCACACTATTAATGCCATATTTTCCCTAATTAATTTTTATTTAATTATTTAGATACCTAATTTAAGGTATACTAGGTTTATTTTAAGAATGGAACTCTTATAATTAATTTAAAAATCTAATTCCAATAAGTGTTATATAGAAAGATTCATAGTTGTTTTTATAGTATTTCCTAGGGTGTTACATTCGACTTCCCTTCAAAAATACTTAAGTCATTTATGGAACAACTGCGGGTACTCTGATTTCATGTCTTTCACTCATTCCTGTGTACACTCTTCTATGCTATGATTTCTCCACAATACTTTCACCATTAGTATTTCTTTATTCCTTAATTTTTTTTTTTAATTTGATGATAAACTATCTTGATAGGTATTTCTTTATAAGATAAATCTTCATCCACTTCTATTGTTTAGGGTTGGAGAAAATGAGATGGATTAGGTAAATACTTTCTCAATATTGATACGTTAAAGATAGGATGCAAGTGTCTTAAATTGGGTGGAAGAGTTAGGTGATAAGACATGTTGCCGGCTTTATTCAATACTTCAAATATCCTGAGGTATCTTTATTCTTTTCTTACTAAATATCATTATACCCTTCATTAAAAATATTTTAAGAAATACATGGTCTCTAATTGAAAAGTTTTGTCTGCTGAAGGTAATCTTCATTCTTTCTTTAATAATGGACACTTTTTCCATCATCTCTTTAATCAAATTAGGGCCTTCTATATGTTTATTTCCAAGTTCAACCTAACATATCAATGATCTATATTTTTGACCATATAGAGCTTTATAATGAGCCATACCAATGGAAAATTGGTAGCTATTGTTGTAAGCAAATTCAATTAAGGTCAAGTAATGGTCCCAATTTCCACCAAAATCTAATACACATAATCTAAGCATATCCTCCAACGTCTAAATTGTTTGATCGTGCTACTTTGAAATCCGATGTTGTTTTCTGTTTGCCCATTAATTTATGGATGAAAAACAATGCTAAAGTTTAATTGAGTTTCTAAGGCTCCTTGAAACCTGTACCAAAACTGTGAAGTGAACTGAGTCCCCCAATCCGATATAATGGTTAATTACATATCATAAAGTCTTACAATCTTATCAACATATAGTTGTGCATATTGTGTAGCTAAATAGCTTGTTTTGACTTCAAAGAAATGGGTTGACTTGGTCAATCTATCAACTATCACCCAATTAAAATTATAATCCCTTGAAATATTTAGTAAACCAACCATAAAATCCATCGTGACTTGTTCCTATTTTCATTCCGGTAAGTCTATCTCTCATAATAAGTCTGAAGCTTTTTGGTGTTCAAATTACACTTATTGGCATGCTAAACATATAGACACGAATTTGTCTATATCTCACTTCATACTTGGCCACCTGTAGTGTCTTTTGCAACAAAGGTTTGGATTCTATCCTAAAAGAAATCGGTAAGGAATAACCAAACCAAAAATAGGAGTAGCCACTTAGTTTAAGGTATAATCCACATATTCGGTGCATTTTCTTCTTTTAAAAATTGAGTGGTGATTTTATCCCTAGTTAAATACCAGACTGACTTATCCAGAGATCCAGGTAAGGAAACTAGGTATGAAATAGGGAAGATTTTAAGCACCCCAACCACCTAGCCATATTAATTAGTCTCTATATTTAGTTAGAAGTTCATATAGAAAAATAACTTAAACATATCCTAATTAATCAATTCAAATGTGCATCAACCCAAAAGTTCACAATCCTCAAGGCATAAATGTAAATTTTATCGTGGCACATGATTGATTGTACCAAAAAGACTTCACAGGAAAGATTGAACGAGGAACAAGCAGTCTCACTTAAAATCCAACATTCTTAGACGAAATTATACAAGGTACAATTAATTGTACAACCTTACATGGCCATTCCTAAAAGGATCACATAAAATAATAATATTCTTTACATATTTGATGAATCACACTACCCCTAAAGAAATGGAAGGAGAAATGAAACCTCTAGTAACCTATCAAATACTTTGCATAGTCAATTTAAAATAAAACATATCATACATTTAAACATCACACCCTAAGATAAAGAAAAGAAGGGAGAATGAATTTGGACAACTAAATTATTAACAGGGCTTTTAGAGCCTTGAACTTTCTTTTAGGCCTAAATGCACATGGGCTTATTTATTTTCATTCATGCTTGAATCTTATAGGTATCATATTATTTATTTTATCTTGGGATTCTTACATGATTAGTTTTTATAGTAAAATACAAACACAACCTACTTTGTCTGAGTCCTTGCCCGAGTTCCTCATCTGGTCTAGTAAGGGTTCAAAATGCTAAGTAGGGCTCAGTCTCATGTATCTACACAGGGTATAACCCTGCCAATTATCATGTGTTGAAAATGATTTTAATTTTTGGTACCTTATAGTGAATCGCCACTTTAATTTATTTTTTGAAAAAATATAAGATAAAAACCTAATTTTAACTCCAATTATGACTCAATGAAAAGAATACTAGAACTTCAAACCAGATTTATGGATGCGGGGACTAGGTTTATAATTGAAAGTAACAATGATTTGGCTTTTAGTTTAATCATGACTTAAAAGTGTTTTTATCGTGAATGATAGTTATAAAATGTAAAATAATAAATAAAGCAGTTAAGCTATTCATTCAAAGCAGCAAAATAGAGCAATAATTTACATTTGAATATTAAAATAGGGGATACTAATTCTAGCCCTTAAGGATTCTTGCAACACCTAGTATTTGGAATGTTTAGAGTAGATATGCTCACTTATGATTGTTTATGAATGTTAGCATGTATATGAGTATATGTGTATGATAGATAAGCTAGAATCAGTCATGTTGTGCATAGATTACTCTTAGTATGGGTAGATGTCAATAGATGATAGAAATTGAGGTGATAAACATGATTAAGTATAAGTTTATTAAGTTTGGATAAGTTAGAATGGAGAAGCATGAGAAATTCTCACCAGCAAGCCTTTCACGGGCGTGAGGTATGTCTTCATAGACGTGAATCATCCTTCACAGTTGTGAGATATCATTCACCACCGTGATAAAATTTTCTGTGTAAATTTGTCAGATCCTCATATTTTCCTTTACGGGCGTGAAACATCTCTTTATGGTCGTAAAAATGTTTCAAACCTAAATGTAAATAGTGGCCTTTATAGCTATGAAGCCTTTCTTCACGGCATAAAGACACAGGTCTATAAATACCTATGAGGCCTTGCCTGAGCACTTCGTCCGATCCGCTTAGAATCGAAATGCTCATTTGGGTGATTTCTCACGATTGAGGTAACATTTGCACCTTTTTTTGTGAATTGCATTTTGATTTTGATTTTTGAAAATAAATTAGGGAGTCACCACCTTAAGTTATTTTTCATTGGAAAAATTTAATGTGAAAACCCATTTGTGACTCCAATTTTATCTCAAAGGAAAATGCACTAGACCTTCGAACCAGGTTGGATTCGGGGACTAGGTTTTCGGTTGAACTTGGCTTTTAATTTTAAATTTGACTTAAAACAATTTTTTTTTATGAACAATTAAAGAATGACATATAAAATGAATGAATAAATAAACACACTTAGAAGGATTCATCTTTAGATTATACTATCTTAATCTAAGGAAGAAATGCTTCAGTGCATCTGTATGTCCTTCTGCCATTTTGGACTTGATAACCATGTCATCGACATACACTTCCACATCCTGGTGGATCATGTCATGAAAGATGGTTGTGGCCATTTTTTGATATGTTCCTCCCGCATTTTTCAAACTAAAAAGTATGACCTTATAACAATAGGTGTCCCATTCTGTCACAAAGGCTGTCTTTTCCTTGTCATAAGGGTAGACTTATATTTGATTATAACTTGCATATAGATCAATTAAGGAAACTATTTTAGATCCGTCCATGTGGTCAACCAATATCTATATGAGGTAAAGGGAAATCATCTTTTGGATAGACTTTATTCAGATCTTTATAATCCACACACATCCTTACTTTCTTATCCTTCTTGGGCACAAGTACTATGTTGGCAAGCCATGAAGGGTAAGTAATTGGCTCAATGAAACCATTCTTCAACAACTTAACAACTTCTTCTTTGATCTTGAGAGACCATTCTGCCTTCAACCTTCGTAATTTCTACTTTATAGTCTTTACATCCTCGTATGTCGGAATCCTATAGACTGTAATACCTGGATCGATATCTATCATGTCTTCAGGTTCCTAGGCGAAACAATCTAAAAATTCTTGAACTGCTTTAAATAAATAAGCTTTATCATAAAATGATGATGCAATGAATGTGATTTTTAGTTTATCATATGTGCCAAGATTTAATGATTCCTTGCTTTGTTCATTTTTTATTTAATTTATCTCCTTTTCTTTTGATGCCTCATTGAAATTAGATTCGTAAACAAGAAAGGAAGGCTCAGGGATATAGGAGGAAAATTCAAAATTTTTATTACGAATAAATGTCCCATCCTCATGGATTATATCAAAATTAAAAGAAGGACCGTGGAGGTCCTTTACAAACTCTAAAGAAGAAAAAAAAGAGTAGGACTCCAAAGACTCTGACTCTGACTCGTACTTGATTTGGAAAAGGGACATTTCATCAAGGCTAGGAAGCTTATCAATATGCTAGTTATTGAGTGCACTCAAAGTTGGATGGATGAGCTTGGTGGGGTTTGATTCCATTTTGCTTTCAATTGTGAGAACTTACTCAAAGAGAGCAGCCTCCATATTTTCCTCCCAATCTTGTTCCAACAAATAGATGGGTTCATAGTCTTCTAAACTGAGCTTAACATAAAAAAAGGTTTCAAAGCCCGAAATTAGTTTCTTAGTTAAGGGGCAATACCGTAGTTCAGAAAAACAACAATAAGGAAAGTCCTCCCCCTCTATTACAAAATACCCATTCAAGGTTTTGAAATAGGGGCGCATCTACTAATCAAAGGTCTCACCTTTCCTTTTAACCTCAACTCTCCTCTTGGCCCTTAATTCAATCTCCTTCAAATCCTCTTTGGTGGGCTCATAGCCAAGCCCAAAAGATGGGTTGGCTATTGGATATTCTTTGAAAGAGGTTATCCCCTGTTGGTTCCTCCCAAGGCCTAGACTAAGAAAATAATTCATTTTTTAAAGATGTTAGCCACATCTACATTATTGAAAGGTTCAAAATCAAAAGGGACTAACTCTTTACCTTCTTCTTGCTTAATAAATTGAATAGTGTCAAAGAAAAATCTAGACAATGGCACACTATTCGGTTATGGCTGGATTCCCAGAATGGGAGCAAAGCTGGGAACTTCACACTTCCCCTACATATCACCTTTGATAGTGACAATAATAGTCTCGTGAGGAATTTTAAGCTTGTGATGCAAGGATGATGGGATGGCTTTTTCTTATGAATCCATGGTCTTCCAAGGAGAAGATTGAAACATGTAGGTACATCAATTACTTGGAAAGAGACAGGAGCAGTTATGGGTCCAATTGTTATAACGAGAGTAGCCACACCCAAGACTTCCCTCTTAGTGTTATCATATGCCCTCACAATCTGATTGGAGAGGGTGAAATCTGTAGCTTCTAGGCCTAAACAACTTTCAACTTTTAGTGGACACACATTTAGAGCTGACCCATTATCAACTAAAACCATTGGGATTGTCTTTCCTTGGATCATCACAGTTATGTATAAAGCATGGTTATGGTTTTCTCCTCCTTTGGGCAGATCATAGTCATTAAAAGAGATAGAAGAAACCTTGGTTGAATTTGTGAGTGAGGCAACTAAGGTTTCAGGAGAAATGTTGACTGGGGGTTTGACATTGTTTTAACGCCTTATAAAGAGCTTAGCGATGTGGGAAAGATGTTTAGATGAGGCTTCAAATGGAGATGCTAGCATGAGTTTTCTTTAATTGCTTGAGGATAGCATCCTCATCAGGCTCACTATTCATTTTTTCCACAGGAGGGCAAACATGTTGGAGAAGTTGTTGGACTGATAGGTTTGGTTAATAGAATCTTCCACTCCGAGTTATTGCATCAATTTCCTCTACAAAGTCATTCAGGTCCAAGACACAACAAAACTCATCATTTGATTGGATCAAAAAGATTGAATCAATTTTTATGTTAGAGGAATGAAGGAGATTGACATTCGTTTGATGGTTTGGGAGAGGATTGGTGGTAATGTTAGGTCTTGTCTTTGGGGGAATGATATCCCTACTGTCTACCATGTCTTGGATTTTATGCCTCAAGGTTTGCACATATCTGTTTTGTGCCCCATACCTTGGTGATATTCACAATACTCATTTACATTCCAGCTTTTGGGCAAGGGGTTTGGAGGTGCCCTAGGTTCCAAAGGTTTAACCAGATTCGACTCCAAGGTTTTTTTTGTATACCATGATCAAAGGCATGCCCAAATCAGTTAAAGTCCTTCTTTCTAGCCTCATGGGTTGATGGTTAGAGATGACAGAAGCTTCTCCGCTTTTCTGATTGGAAGAAGTATTGTGAACATAGTTAGTATTTTTCCTATACCTTGAACTGGAGGATTCTTCTTTAACTTGCCCCACTTTAGATCAAATCCTGTAACTTCGATGCAGTGGCAATAAGGGCTCTGAAGTCTGGTAAGTATTGAGTCTAGAGATAAGTTTGATAACCTGGAAGGAGGTTCTTGATAATAGTATCAATCTGCTCTTGCTCAGTAGGCCTATTCATTATTTAGGTCGCCTTAGACCTTCATCTAGTAAGGAAAATGGAGAAAGACTCCTTCTGTTATCGCTTAGTGGTCTCTAGGTCCCTTCTAGTGATGTTCACCTCAATGTTATAATGATACTGCTTGATAAAGGCGTTGTAGATATCATCCCAAGTTTTCTTGAAGTTGGTGTCCAAACCAACGAACCACCTTATCACAACACCTATAAGTGACTGCTGGAACAATTGAGCAAGGAGCTCATTGTCCACCCCCAAAGGATTCATAGCCCCCACATACATCTTAAGGTGATTCTTAAGGCTGGTGGTGCCAATGAACTTGTCCATGCTAGGCTTCTTAAACTTAGGAGGGACCCTAGTATTTAGAAAGAGAGTAAGGGCATTAACATCAATTAGATCTTCATACTTTTTAATATTCTTGAGAAACCTTTTTCTAGCTTCAAATTTCTCCATTAAATTTTTGGTTTCAACTGAGTTGGAGCTCTCTCCTTCATAAAAAAATATTCGGGGAGGAGGCAGGAGTAATGCGATCAATCATATTGATAGTTAGTGAGGGATTTGCAACTTCAGCAGCTTTCCCACTATTTGTCATATTAATAATGTGATTTGGTGGAATGAAGGAAGAAACATTAGGGGCATCGGCTTGATGGGCGCTTGCTCCTCAGACCATCATTATTTTTACTTCATCAAGGATGGACTGCCGTTGTGTATCAATAGCATAGTCAAAGTGACTTTGATGAACTTCCAAAGCAGTGTGAAAGTTATCTTCTTGTTTCTTGAGTAGGGCGGCCAAGAATATTGCTATAGCATCCATGTCAGGTGTTGAGTTTTCCATTTGTACCTTTCAAAAAGAAAAACTTAGATAAGGTCACGGTGGTCCAAACAAAAACTATGTAAGGGTGCAAGAAAATGATTCCATTCTTCTCAAAACCTTAGGGTTCAAGGCTTGAAAGTCTGAAAATGGTTTAATGGGCTCAATTTTTAGGCCCTTTTTAGTTTTGGGTTGACCAATGACTCATTGGTTCTTAGTCCATAGATCATGAATGCATGGTTATGAATGTATGCACGTATATGAAGAAGAAAATTAATTCATGAGCATATGTTTAGAGATTCCCATTATTATGGATCATGGGACCCAGGGTCTGGATATAAATTCATTACATGAAATATGTTTGGGTGGTTTAGATATTGGGTAACTGTTACACTAAAGCAGTGATATACCTAACAATATATGAAACAATGAGTTTCGTGTGGTTCCAACAGTATGACTGCTCGTTGCACTTCAAAAAGATTGAAGATTCATCGAGGGGTGGATGCTTTTGCTATCTCCTAACATACTTAAACAGAGTTGTCGAATTAATGCTACTTGCTATCCAAAGGTTCAACTTTGTAACTGGTTGTGTTGGACACAGAGTCCATATAGTGATGCATAAAAATCAAAGTTAAACTAAAAGGCAAGTAAAAATTATTATATTTTTTTGAAAAGATTTTTTCAACCAATTGGTAGTCCACTTACTTTTTTTTAAAAAAAAAAAAAAGAAATCTCCACAGTGGAGTCGCCAACTTGAAGCCTCGCTAGAGCACCTCATCCAGTCCGCTTGGAATTGGAACGCTCATTTGTGTGATTTCTTATGATTGAAGTGACATTCACACTTTTTTTTTGTAAATTGCACTTTGATTTTGATTTTTGAAAATGGATTGGGGAGTTGCCACCTTAAGTTATTTGTTGTTTAGAAAATTTAAGGTAAAAACCTATTTGTGACTCTAATTTTATCCCAAAGGAAATGCACTAAACCTTCGAACCAGATTGGATTCGGAAACTAGGTTTTCAGTTGAACTTGGCTTTTAATTTTAAATTTGACTTAAAGTAATTTTTTTATGAACAACTAAAAAATGACATATAAAATGAATGAATGAATAAATAAAATAATAAAAAAAATAAAGCAATTTAAAGTAAATAAAGTAATAAAATTAATTAATTATTACAACTAAAAATCCCAAAATACGGGATATCAACTCTAGTCTTTATGGGTTCTAGGTTAATCACACATTCCCCAAAAGTCTAATTTTAAAGAAAATAAAACAAGTAAATAAGCAATATAAATTGGGGAAAAAAATGGTTTTCTAACATCTTTGGATTTGGAGTTTTGAAATAGCTTGCTTGTTTATCCCTTGGAATAAGAATCAAAACCCACACAGTTCTTTCATCTTACAAGGGAGTTGGTATGATTTTATGCCCGATTTTATAATATTTTATTCTTTATTTTGATGATTTACCAAATTAAAGAAAAGGAGAAAAGAGACAAATTTAAGAAACCTTAAACAAAATTAAAAGAAAAGACCAAGTTTAGGAATTGGTACCTTTTTTCTTGCTCTTCGAAGAGGCAGTGGTCGGAGTGCATTTTCGGAACGGAGTTCCATCTTGTGAAACGATCTGAGGAAGGAAAGGCGATCAGACTGCCTTTTCAGAGCGAAATTCCTCTTCGACTTGATAATTTTCTTAGGAAAACCCCAGATTAATTTTTTAGATTAATTAAAAATTAATTTTGAGATTTCACATGCCCCGATTTTGTCTTTCTTTAGATAAAAGAGAACTAAAAAAATAAGAAAGATAAGTAAAAGAGGGAGAAAAGAAGAAATCAATAGTGACAACTTAACCTCAAAAGATTTTGGGGCCCAAAACTAAGTGAGGGAGGCTCTCTATTTATAATAGAGGCTTGGGGATCAAGTTTCATCATTTCCTAATGTGGGATTGATGAAAAAGTGCTAAAAAATAAAGCTACCATAGGCATAAGGATAAGTGCCATCAGAGGGGGGCGGGGAAGGGCAACAACCTTGGCTTAGGCGGTGCTGCCACCTAGGAAGGGCGGCAATGCCTCTCCCTTGGGGTGGCAGCGAGGGCTCAAGTCCACTCTGATGTCTTCCAAGTCAGTCTGTGAATGGATTGGGTTTCGATTAGTGTCGTTCGACTTGGCATAAGGCTTAGGGGTGTAAAAAATCAGTGTTCACAATACTCTACCCCATTTATTCATTTTTCATATTTCATTTATTTTGTCCCTTTCTCTCTGTACTTCTTAAATACTCTTCAACTACCCTTAAAACTAATGAAATTCTCTTTTCTAACTATTATTTGAACTCCATTGAAACAAGAAATAAGAATCAAACACCCAAAAAATACCAAGATTTCAACTTCTCAAAGATTCTCTATTTCAAAGTATTTATTCCAAAACTCAATTCTAAGTTAAGATAAGTTAATACATGGTTAGAATAGATGAATATAAGTTAAGTATAGATGTTTAAGAGCATCAATTAGCATTTACTACGGATTATATGCAAGATATATGGATTTAGGGTTTTTGGGTGAATAGTAGCTATTCATCACAATCTTCTACATTTTATTAGTAAGTGATTAAATTGATGTTAGAAAACATGTTAGGATTCTAAAAAACTATTAGAATCATAAGAATTTATCATGTATGAGCATTATTGGGTAAAACCTTAATTTGAGTATTTAGGGATTTGACATATGAGAGGATAACTCAAGGAAATAGGGAAGATTATGGTACACATAAGTAATTGAGGGATTTACAAGGATAAATTGCTTTGAGATAAGTATAAACATTGCATATGCATATTATTCTTCGAATTGTCTATTCAATTCTTACCAATGTATATATATTCAATATCTATATTATGAAATATTGTATTGTTAGTTTATTCAATGAATTTTCCATGATGTTCTTAAATTGATGGTAAACTTATTCCATGAAATCACCTTAATTGATGTGAATGACTTGGTCATTCTTCTTTAGACAAGGCTCATACAAAACCTAGTTGCTAATTTGAATGAATTCATATTCATATGTTGATGTTCTTGTGACCAAAATGATTCTTTGAGAAATCCAAGTTATATGACCTTATGATATGCATATGTATATAACTTTTTTCCCAATGAGAGTAAATTCATTGGTCCATATGCACAATGGGATTCCAGCTGATAGGATTTTTATTAGTGTTGCACCTAGAGGGGGCCATAAGCTCTAGGTATATGCTCGACCAAATATATGTGACATGATAAGGTAGCAAGGCTACTGAAGCATTATGATTATAACAATTTTATCTTACGATTTGTTTGATAGTGCTATTTAGTTGTAAGCACTTATGTTCTTTGCAAGTATAACCCTATGATACTTTCATACCTAAGTTCTTTGGCTTAACATATGTATTGCATGTTTATATCTTACTTTAAAGGCTCACTCCTCTTCTATGGATTTCAGATGATAGTATAGCTCGAGAGGGAGCTAATACAAAAGACAAAGCTTTTTGATCCTTTTCCTCAAGAAGACTCTACATAATTCTTTAATGAACTATATTTTGTATTAATGTAATTATATATGTATGAGGAGTATACTCTAGAGCTCCGTGGTTAGATGTTGAGGATGATACTATTTTAATGTCTAGATTGACATATTTATGGATTGTCCCTTATTCCTTATTAATATGGGATGTATCTTTTGATCAGTAAGAAATAAAATGAAATCGAATGAAGATGTATTGAAATGCAAGAATGACGATTATATGATTTATAGATTGGCTATGCTTGATGATGTTTATGTATGATATAGATATATTATGTATATGAGATACATGTTATGAGTGTTATACGGATTTACAGTGGCCTTAAGCCTACTATTAACCTAGGACCATCACACCACTGAAGTTAGGGTGTGACAAAGGTAGTATCAGAGCTATAGGTTTATAGTCCTGAAGATAGAAAGATAGATAGATGTGCATAAGCCCTAGTATAAGTATTGATTAAGATAACTACGGAGCATAGTGTGAATAATGATTTTTTACACCCCTCAGACTTGTCTAAGCATTAGAGCCTAAACTATTCACAGACAGACTCAGAAAGTATTAGGACGGGTCCGGGCTCGGGCTGCCACCGTCAAAGGATGGCATTGCCGCTAACACTAAAGGGCAGTGTCGCCATGCCTTAGGGGCGGCAGCACCGCCACCTTTTGAGTTGCCACCATCCTTTGGTCCTACTGTAGCCCTTCCTTTCTGGTGGCACCGCCACCCCTCTCCGATGGCACTCCTCCTATTTCCATGCGGCAGCTCCGTACTTTGCACTTTTTCACCAAATCCCACATCGAGAAATGATGAAATGAGACCAACCAAGCTTTTATTATAAATAGAAAGCTCCTCCACCAAGCAAAGCACTCGAAAAATCATATAGTTTGAGTTTTCACTATTTTATTTCACTATTTTCTCCCTCATATACCTATTCTTTCTTATTTCTTTAGTTATCTTTGAGTTTAAAGGACTTTCTATAGCGTGTGGAGCCCATTTTCTTTAGTTTCTCTTTGAGCTAAAGAAGGATCAAATCTGAGGTGCGTGGAGCCTCAAAATTTATTTAACATAAAGTTACTCTGTCCGTTTGTTTTCTTTCTTTTGAATTGTCAGGTAAAAGGCAGTTCGACCATCTCCCCATGCTTCGATCAATTCAAGGTGTAACTCCAATTCGGAAGAACACTCCGTCCACCGCCTCCCCAAAAATCAAGACAAAAGGTATCAACTCATACACTCCTTCTTCTTTTCTTATTTTGATAGAGCATCAAAATAAACAACTCATCTTTTACCTTTCTTTAGTTTGATAAAGAATCAAAATAACAAATCAAAACATGATAAATTGGGCATAAATCAACCCTCCTTTGTAAGAAGGAAGAACTGCATGGGTTTTGATTCCCATTCAATAGGATACGTAGGCAAACTGTATGAAAGCTTCAAATCCAAAAATGTTAAAAAAACCATCTTTTTCCTTTTACTTTGTTTATTCAATTCTTATTTTGTTTATTGGATGTATTTTTCTTTATTTTAGTTTAGATCTTTGGGGAATGTGTGATCAACCTAGAACCCATAAGGGCTAGAGTTGATATCCCCTATTTTGAGTTTTTGAATTGTAGGAATTTACTTTATCGCTCTTTTATTGCTTTATTTCTTTGTGTATTCATCTTATATGTCATTCTTTAAATTGTTCATCAAAATGTTTTAAATCAAGGTTAAAATTAGAAGCCAAGTTCAACCGAAAATCTAGTCCCCAAATCCTTTTTGGTTTTAAAGACTAGTTCCTTTGGGATAAAATTAGAGTCAAAATGGGTTTTTACCTTAAAATTTCCCAACAAAAACAACTTAAGGTGGCGACTTCAAAACTCAAAATCATTTTCAAATAAAAGGCGCTAGGGTCGTCTCAATCCGTGAGAAATCGTCCCAAATGAGCATTTTCGATTCCATTTTAGTAGACGGGATGTGGTGCTCTGGAGAGGCCTTACATATAGGATTAACGTCTCATCCACGTTGTATCTTCCTTGGGTATAGATATGCATTAAGTGTACGTAGTGAGTATGATCTTGTTTGTTTTCTTATCAATATCGAGATGCCTCTACAACGTGGTAGAGGACAAGGTCAAGGCCATCCTAGATGAAATTTGCCTTCCGAAGAAGGTTCTGTAGGTGGAAATGGAGGTGATGAGGTTCCTCCGGTGCCATAAGTGGATGTCGCTAATATGGCTTAACAATTAGAACAGTTGCAAAGAAACTATGCAATAGTAGTTGAGTTCATTACTCAGCAAAAACAACAATAGATACCTTTAGTACATGCTCTAGAGATTCTCATTCCTCTTGTATTCCACCACCAATTGTACCTCAAATAAAGGAGGTATCATTCAATAGGTTTCTTAAGCTAAAGCCCTCAAAGTATAGAAGGGAGGTGGATCATACTGATTTCTTAGAAGAAATTGAAAAGAAAGTACAGATTTTACGGATTCTCGATGGAAGAGCTTTAAAGTTTGTTAGTTATATGATGAAAGTTGAGGCTAAAGAATGGTTCAAGAGAAGTATATATGGTATGCTACGAGGTAATGAGGATATTTCATGGGAAAGGTTCAAGGAATTGGTGTTGAATGAATTTCTTCCATAAAGTGTTAAAGATGTAAAATCTATTGAGTTTGAGAGATTGGTTCAGACTCCTAGTATGAGTATTTCAGAGTATGCCAATAAGTTCAGTCAGTCGAGCAGCTTTGCTCTAGCTTTGGTGCCTATGGAAGTGGCACAAATTCAGAGATTTCGTAAAGGATTAATGGCTCTATTGTTTAAACTCTTAACTGCTCTTGAGTTTGACTCTTACTTTAAGCTTTTGGATAAGATTAGAGTGATTAAGAATAGAGAGATGGAAGCAAGATATGAAAGTGTAGAGAAGAAAAAAGTTAAAATAGGCAGTTCTTCCAAGCAAGAGAGTGGGGTGAAAAGTATTAGAATGACTCATCAGTCAACTCCTCAGAGTGGGCGTAGAGGACCTTTAGAGAGACCGTAGCAAGTCAAATTACTCTTGTACCCACTTATCAGATGAGCTATAATATAGCCAGTTCTACATCACCTAGGACTACAAATCTTTTGTGTCCTACGTATGGTAAACTTCATAGAGGACCTTATTATTATGGGACAGGAGCATGCTATGAATATGGGCAGCAAGGTCATTTGCTCAAGAATTGTGCACAATCATCCTTTGGACTTAGACCACAGACTTCTCAGACTACAGTTCAAATGGATAGGGAGAGAAGTGCTAGTCAATTGCTAGGTGTAGGGCAAGGCATTTTGGGCAGGACTCCAAAGGCTGGCAGAGGGTCAAGACAACATGTGGCTTTGGCTTTAAGGTTAGCTCCTATGGGTAGATGCAGAGGGAGAGTATTTGCTTTGGCATAGTATGAGGCCCAAACATCCAACACAGTTGTTACAAGTATTCTTCTGATCCAAACTTTGAATGCTAAAGTGTTGTTTAATTTAGGAGCTATGCATTCATTTGTGTATCATGTTTTGCTAAGAAATTGCATATGTCATGTGAGTTGCTTGAGAATGTGTTGATTGTTTCTACTCCCTTAGAGGAAGAGATTGAAGTCTATAACTTTTATCCTTTATATATGGTTAGCATAGGTGGCAAAAGCTTGAATGTAGATTTGATTGAATTACCTGTGTTAGAGTTTGATGTAATTTTGGGCATAATTGGTTATCTAAGAACTATGTTACCATAGATTATAATAGGAAAAAGATAGTTTTCAAGCCAACTTCGGGTGAGGAGTTTGAATTCTAAGGAGAGAGGAGCGAAGTACCATATAACGTGATATTCGCCATTAGAGCCAGAAGATTATTGGGGAAAGGTTGTCGAGAGTATTTGGCTTATGTCTGGGATACTCGGAAGGAAGTAAAAGGCATAGAGTAGATTTCAGTAGTAAGTAAGTTTCCGAACATATTTCCTGAAGAGTTACCAGGGTTGCCATAGGATAGAGAGATAGAGTTTGGTATCGAGTTGCTACCAAGCATGAGTCTGATTTCTATTCCTCCCTACAGTATGGCACCAGTTGAGTTAAAGGAATTGAAGGTTCATTTACAAAATATGTTTGACAAGGGATTTATCGAACCTAGTAGTTCGCTTTGGGGTGCACCAATACTCTTTGTGAAGAAGAAATACAGTTTGATAAGATTGTGCATAGATTACAGGCAATTTAACCATGTTACAACAAGTAACCTTTACCAATGATAGATGATTTGTTTGATTAGTTGCAGGGTGCTAGTCATTTCTCCAAGATAGACTTGAGGTTAGGCTATCATCAGTTGATAATTCAGAATGAGGACGTATCGAAGATGGCTTTTCGGATCATATATGGACAATATGAGTTCTTAGTGTTGCCATTTGGATTGACTAACATACCAGTTGCATTTATGAACTTGATGCATAGGGTGTTCAAGCCATTTCTGGACAAGTTTGTCATTGTATTCATCGATGACATTCTTGTATATTCTAAGAGTAAGGAAGAGCATAAAGAACATCTTTATATTGTATTGCAGACTTTGAGGGAGCATGAGTTGTTTGCCAAGTTCTCCAAGTGCAAGATTTAGCTTGATAATGTTTGTTTCCTTGGGCATGTGGTGAGCAAGGAAGGGGTTAAAGTTGATCCGAAGAAACTGGATACTATCCTTAATTGGTCTAGACCCACTAATGTATCCAAAGTTAGAAATTTTTTGGGTTTGGTAAAGTATTATAAAAGGTTTGTGCAAGACTTTTCTAAGACAGCAGTGCCTTTGACTAAGCTTACTCAGAAGTAAGTGAAATTCCGATGGACGAATGTTTGTGGAAGAAGTTTCGACAAATTAAAGACTTGTCTTACCACATCACCTATTCTAGCCTTACATCAGGAGAAGGAGGATATGTAGTGTATTGTGATATATGAAGAGTGGGACTTGGATGTGTGCTTATGCAACATGGTACAGTAATAGCCTATGCTTCTAAACAGTTCAGGAAGTATGAGGTGAATTACCCTACACATGATCTTGAGATGGTTGTGGTTGTATTCACTTTAACGATATGGAGACACTACCTGTATGGAGAGAAGTGTGAGATCTTCACAGATCATAAGAGTTTGAAGTGCATCTTTCAACAAAATGATCTTAATCTCAGGCAAAGGAGATGGATGGAGTTACTTATAGACTATAACTGTGAAATTTTGTATCATCCAAGAAGAGTTAATGTGGTAACGGATGTTTGAGTAAAAAATGTTTGGAAAGTTTAGCCTATATCTATGTTAGTCAGAGAACACTGGTGAAATAGGTGCAGAGTTTACATGATAAGGGGATTAGATTGGATTTGTCCAATATAAGTGTGCTTTTGGCTCATTTCCAAGTTAAGCCAATACTTATTTATCAAATAAGAGAAACACAAGATAAGGATCTTCAGTTGGTGAAGCTGAAGAACGATATGGGAACAAAGAGAGCTTCAGGCTTTGCTATAGTTGATGGTTTGTTAAGATTGGGAAGTGGATTATGTGTTTCAGTAGTGGATGGATTAAAAGATGTGATTCTCAAGGAAGCCCATCATTCCAGCTACAGTATGCATTTAGGTGCAATTTAGATGTACCATAACATCACAAGTTCTTATTGGTAGAGTGGAATGAAGAAAAATATTGAGAGTATATGGCTAAATGTTTGACTTGCCAGCAAGTTAAGTTCGAGCATTAGAAGCCTTCAGGACTACTTCAACAGTTGCCATTGCTAGAATGAAAATGGGAGAGAGTGACTATAGATTTTGTGGTTGGATTGCTAAGGATTTCAAGAGGTCATGATTCGATATGGGTTATTGTAGATAAATTGACCAAGTCAACTCACTTCTTGCCAATTAAGATGACTTATAAGGCTTCTCAGTATGTACAAATATATGTTGATGAGATTGTCAGGCTTCATGGAGATCTAGTTTTGATAATCTCTGATAGAGGTATTCAATTTACCTCAAGATTTTGGCAGAAGTTGCAAGAGTGCTTGGGTACACAGCTAGATTTCAGCACAGCATTTTATCCATAAACGGATGGGCAATCTGAGATGACTATCCAAACTCTAGAAGACATACTGAGGCTGTGTATTCTAGATTTTGGAGGGAATTAGGATACTCACTTGTTGTTGATAGAGTTTGCCTACAATAATAGTTACCATTCAACGATTCAGATGTCTCCTTATGAAGCTCTATATGGCAAAAAGTGCATATCTCCCTTGTGTTAGGATGAGGTTAGTAAGAAGCATATTGAAGGACCTGAGTTTATAAGATATACGTCCAAAAAGATACCACTCATTCGAGAGAGATTGAAGACGACTTTCAGTCTCTAAAAGAATTATACCTACCTAAAGAGAAAAAACCTTTAGTTTTTCATTGGGGATCTAGTGTTCTTAAAAATCTCACCTATGAAAAGAGTTTAATGGTTTGGCAAGAGAGGCAAGCTATCTCCACGATTTATCTGGCCCTTTGAGATTCTGAGCAATATTGGAGAGGTCTCATATAGGCTAGCTTTGCCGCCTAACATGGATGTTGTACATCCTATATTCCACGTATCGATGCTTCAAAAGTACGTCATCGATCCTTCTCATATGCTACAAGTTTTGGCAATGGACCTTCAGTAAGACTTGACGTATGAGAAGATTCAAGTCACCATTATGGAATGAATGATAAAAAAAACTACAGAATAAAGATATAATAATAGTTAAGGACCTATGGAAAAATCAAGCAATAGAATAGGGCACTTAGGAGAGTGAGCAAAGCATACAAGTACCCCATCTATTTTAAGAGCAAGGTAAGTCTTAAAATTCGAGGATGAATTTTCTTAAGGTGGGGAGAATGTAACACCCAATATTTAGAATATTTATAGTAAATGTGCTCACTTATGATTGTTTATAAATGTTAGCATATGTATGGGTATATGTGCATGATAGATAAGCTAGAAATTTTCATATTGTGCATAGATTACTCTTACAATGGGTAAATATCAATAAAAGATTGAAATTGAGGTGATAGACATGATTAAGTATAAGTTTATTAAGTTTGGATAAGTTGGAATGGAGAAGCATGAGAAATTCACACCAGCAAGCCTTTCATGGTCTTGAGGTATGTCTTTACGGGTGTAAATCATCCTTCAGGGGCGTGAATCATCCTTCACAGGCGTGAGATATCATTCGCCACTGTGATAAAATTTTCCATATAAATTTTCCAGATCCTTATATTTTCCTGCACGGGCATGAAACATCTTTTCATGGTCATAAAAATGTTTTGAACTTAAATGTAAATAGTAGCATTCACGACCGTGAAGGCACGGGTCTATAAATACCCGACCCCATTTATTCATATTTCATTTATTTTGTCCCTTTCTCTTTTTACTTCATAAATACTCTTCAACCACCCTTAAAACTCATTAAATTCTCTCTTTTAACTATTATTTCAATTCCATTGAAACAATAAATAAGAATCAAACATCCAAGAAACACCAAGATTTCAACTTTTCAAGGATTCTCCATTCAAGATATTTATTCCAAAACTCAATTCTAAGTTAAGATAAGTTAATACATGGTTAGAATAGATGAATATAAGTTAAGTATAGATATTTAAGAGCATCAATTAGCATTTATTATAGATTATAAGCAAGATATATAGATTTAGAGTTTTTGGGTGAATAATAGCTATTCGTCACAATCTTCTACATTTCATTAATAAATGATTAAATTGATGTTAGAAAATATGTTAGGATTCTAAAAGATTATTATAATCATAAGAATTTATCATGAATGAGCATTATTGGATAAAACCCTAATTTGACTATTTGGGGATTTGACATAAAAGAGGAGAACTCAAAGGAATAGGGAAGATTACGGTATACACAAGTAATTGAGGGATTTACAAGGATAAATTATTTTGAGGTAAGTATAAACTTTACACATACATGTTGTTCTTCGAATTGATTGTTCAATTCTTCCCAATATTTATGTATTCAATATCCATATTATGAAATATTGTATTGTTAGTCTATTTAATGAATTTTCCACGATGTTCTTAAATTGATGATAAACTTGTTCTATGAAATTACCTTAATTGATGTGAATGACTTTGTCATTTTTCTTTGGACCAAGCTCATATGAAATGTAGCTGCTAATTTGAATGAATTCATGTTCATATGTTGATGGTTTTATGACCAAATGATTCTTTGAGAAATACAAGTTATATGACCTTATGATATGTGTATGTATATAATGTTTTTCCCAATGAGAGTAAATTCATTTATTCATGTGCACAATGGGAGCCCAGCTGATAGAATTTTTATCAGTGTTTCACCTAGAGGGGCCATGAGCTCTAGGTATATGCTCGGCCAAGCATATGTGACATGATAAGGTAGCTACTGATGCATTATGATTATAACAGTTCTATCTTATAATTTGTTTGATAGTGATATTTAGTTGTGAGCACTTATGTTCTTTACAAGTATAATCCTATGATATTTTCTTACCCAAGTTCTTTGGCTTAATCTATGTATTGCGTGTTTATATCTTACTAAGTTGAAGGCTCATTCTTCTTCTGTGGATTGATAGTATAGCTCGAGAGGGAGCTAATACAAAAGATAAAGTTTCTTGATCATTTTCCCCAATAAGACTCTTTGTAATTCTTTTGATGAACCATATTTTGTATTAATGTAATTATATATGTATAAGGAGTATACTCTAGAGCTTCGTAGTTAGATATTGAAGATGATACTATTTTGCTGTCTAGATTGATATATTTTTGGATTGTCCCTTATTCCTTATTGATATGGAATGTATCTTTTGATCAGTAAAGAACAAAAGGAAATCATATGAAAATATATTGAAATGCATGAATGACGATTATATGATTCATAGATTGGTTATGCTTGATGATGTCTATGTATGATATAGATATATTATGTATATGAGATACATACTATGGTTGTTCTACGGGTTTATGGTTGCTTTAAGCCTACCTGTCACGACCCAACCAGAGAACCGCAACTGTCCTAAGGTACGGGTGATGCCTAAGCTACCAGTACCATGAAGAACCCAATTATCTATATGGCATGGCAAACAATTCTATAACAAGCTCAATTATAGCTTGACAATTCTATAAAAATTTGGGCAGCATCTCCTCTATAAAGGGATTATGTCCAGCAAAAAAATATACAAATAAGCACTTTCAATATATATATCATCACTAATACCCATATCTCTATCATTAATGATCCCTCTGGATCTCCAATATCAACTCAATATATATATATATATATATATATATATATATATATA
>CANXYC010827250.1:0-23601 GCA_948193065.1 Aleurites moluccanus
ATGTAACTCATAAAAATTAAAGATAATTATTTATCTTAATTATAGCACATATAAAAATAATAATTGAAAATTATATATATCTCTTAAATAAATCAAAATGTTTTTCCTTTTAAAATATTATTATTAAAAATATTTTCTTCAAAAAAAAATATATATATTTTTCAATCATAACTTTTAATAAATCATTTAAGAAATCTATTTTCCTCTTTAAAAATAATTTCTTTAAACTTAATAATTTTTATCTCATAAAATTATGAACTTATAAACCGCATTATTAAATTCTAAAATTCCAAATCAAATAATATAAATTTATCTTAATTTTTTACATTCAATAAAAATACAGTTACTAATAATTTACTGCCCGAAAATCCTAAAATCAACACTAAACTCAATATTTTTTCGTAGTTCCCATCCAAATAATTTCTATAATAATTCTAAATAATCTAAAATAATTTATCTTACTTTATCCATTCAATATAAACACATCAATTAAATTTTAACTGTCTAAATTCTCCAATATCAGTATAAATATTCATCCATTTTCACAAATTTGTCAACAATCATACTCCAAACAATTAATAATTAATTTTAGAACAATTTAAGGCATACTTACTCAAAATTTGTCGAAAATCTACGCGTGTCCCATATTTTCCGGTCTTGGCTTTGGTCTCCGATTGAGGCAAAAGAGATACCATTGGAAAGCCCATGAAAAATGGAGTCAAACGAAACCAAAATTACCAGAAAAGGATGTCTGAGCTAACTAGAATATGTCTAAGAACGTCCATTGCCGACGAGCCGTTGATCGGTGCGTTTGCTGTGCTCCGGTGACTATCTACGGCGAGACTCCACCAGCAAGGTCGCCTGAACCTACCCTTCGTCGTGGTGGTGTGCGAGTCGGCATTGGGCGACTGGAGAGTAGATTTCCGGTGGCCTTTTCTTCTTCTCTCTCTCTGCATTCCTCCACTGTCCATTTCTAAGCTCCATTTCTTTGTTCCATTTTTGTTCCATTTCTTTGTTCTATTTCTGCATTCCATTTTTCCTTCTTTTATTTTATTATTCTTATTTTTTTTTTTGTTTTATAAATATAAATATATATATATATATATATAAGAAAAGGGACAAAGTTCTGGAATTCCAGAACTTTCGTCCGTGCTACTTTTTCTTTCTCTTTTTTTTAATATATATATAATTTAATAATATTATAATTTAAAAATTTAAAGAATATTCTGTAAATATTCTTTCAAAAATAATTTAATAATCTGTAAATAAATAATAATAATAATAATTATAATATTTTTTTTAACTAAATAAATATATATATACATAAATATAAATATTAATAATTGTGTAATAATAATAATAATAATAAAATCTTAATTTGAATATTAAAAATAATTAATTTAATAATTAATAATTAACTAATAATTTTTAGTTCATCATATAATAAAATAATATCAAAATTTATACTTAAAAATTTATTTTTTCTTTGCTTTATATAATAATAAAATATTATATAATTGAAAAATATTTTTATATTCATTAAATATTATTCAAAATACTATTTTTCTTTAATTAAAATAATATTTTAAAATTAATAAAAAGAAATTTGGGTGTTATATTATGCTTTCCTGTTCACTAGTGCTAGTTACGTGCCCAATGGGGTCGGGTCGTGACATCATCGTTTTAAAAGTCACCCTCCCAGTCACATCTAGCACAAACTTCCTATTGCTTGCCACACCCAAAATGGAGGAAACTTTGCCAACCCATCCGCCACTCTGAACCCCATCAAGTGAGTTTCCCTCTTTCACACATACCTCTTGCGCCATATAATCATCTCTGCTTGCAGATCCTTTGCCCTTCTCAACAACTGAACAGGAGGAACTGGAATTTGAATTTGAATTATTCAATTTCGAACTTGTCAACACTTGATGAGATGTTTTGACAAGCGTTTCAATAGCACCATTACATACAGAGACCAGAACGTCCCTCACATTGCTTTATGCTTAGGATTGGTCAAGCCAGAGAACAACTCATCATAAGTATTGATATTCATCATCTTATCGAGATAAACAGCAACTGTTGTGCCCATAAACTTTTGAATGCAATCAGCTATAAGCTCTTTACACCGATCATCACAAGTCACACCAACCCATCTAGTGTCACGACCTACTTTTGGGCCACGACGGTCCTAGGGCATGAATAGACTTAAGGTCACCGGAAACCCGTAGAACCTATAAATAATTTATTTATCAATCATTCAATCAATATTAATTCATTAATTAATACTTAAATCCCATTTATTACTTATAAATTTTACAGAAAATTTACCAGAGTTTTCTATGTAATTTTAACTTTAATCCCGACCCAAAATCGAGTCTCTCAAAAATTATACAGTCTGCATTAAAAATTATTTTACACTCCCAATAATTTGTCTTCTTTATACCCTCAACTTCACAGTTCAACAGTCATACATAGCACTTCTAAATCTTTTTCAAAATATGAAAATTTCATTTTATTATTTATCTCTGTCACTGTCTTTATCACTTTATTATCATTGACATTTTCAATCATTATGCATTACACATTACATTTTGAATATCATTGTAATATTAAATATATCATTGTTCATACATCATTATAATACTTAATCATCTAATTATATACAGTACCATGGAGCTCTAAGAATTTTCACTAATGACCTTTAACAAATACAATTCTACCTCAAAGTACTTGACATCATAAATCGGAAAAGAAATTGACTTGGAATCAGCTTCCTCTATCTCTTCCCTGTAAAAATTATAAACCACTATTTGGTGAGTATAAAATACTTAGTGAGCATGCATACATCATTAAACAGGAGATATAAACATATGATAATAAAGGATATTAATAGTAAGCAATAAGATATAAGTTTGCAATCAATGATCAGGTAAACAATACTCGTATCATGTAGATAAGACAGATAAAGGGATGGACTATATGTAAACATACAGTCTCCAGTAGTATCAGTATGGACTATATGCGAATATACAGTCTCCAGTAGTATCAGCATCGATCAGTATTAGTAAGCATAAAGTTGATCAGATCCTATGGCCAGGACTATAACCCCTCCCAGCTAGGGCATTAGTAATCAATGTGCACATCGCCGACAGTATATTCCCACTACCCTGTCGGAGCGGTAGCTCTGTCAAATCCATACGTAAATAGGCCAATGAAAATCAATAACAATATTAAGTATGCATTAAGAATATTTCTGTATAATGGCTTTCGATACACGGGTTTACTTATCAATCAGTATACAAAAGGCATTTCAATATCAATAACAATTAATGAATATAGATAAATTTCAATCTTTAGGAAGATTAAAGAATGATCAACAATAACAAGTGGCATTTAATCAAGAAGGAAACATACTCATTGGGTTAACAAATCAAAACATGAGTATGCATAATGATGTATACATTATTCACCTTAGTTTATAACTTGAACATTTCTCTTTTCCTTTATCCTTGATTCTTTGTCTTATCTCTTATGATACCCATTACATCTCTTATTCATTATTGATTCTACATATCCAATTAATTTCCATTTAGATATTATTTAACATAAACTTACATTACTTATATTTATATTAAAGAAAATTTCTCAATTTTTCAAGTTATTAGGGTTTTTTTGTGCAAAATTCTTTACTGGCAGCCTGTGTTCCATTACTCATATATCTCTCTACAATTATCCAATTGCTTCAATTATTATTCCTAATTCAACTTAAAATATAAAGTTCTAACATATTCAAATTTTACAATAAAATCATTACTACACAATTTTTAGTATTAATTTAAACTTAAGTCTATAATCAGCCTTGCTACCCTGCATTATGTCTGCAATCCTATTCTGGCATACTTTTTTCTTTTGTTAATAACTCAATTAATACTTAACCATTTACTATAATCCCTTTTCCTATTGAAAATAGACACATAAAATTATAACATATCCAAATTTTTGAATTTTTGAATTACTGAATAATTATTAGTGAATTTCCAAAATTAAATTACTGCCCTAAAATCTCTATCCAGATATGCCCTATTTCGATGCCTATAATTAATTCCGTACTCATCCAATTATAAAATCATTTTATAGACATTTATATAACATATAAATAAACATTTTTTTATTTTTAACACTTTCTTTAATTCAAACTTTAAGGTCCTCAAATTAATAGAATTTTGTAACCTATGTTATGTTAAACAGTCATTCCGGGCAGTCTACATTTATGACCTAATATCTCATAAACGATAATTCCAATTGTAAAACCCTTTTATAGGATTATATATAAGACATAAATAAACACTTTTTATGTTGAACACTTCTTCTAATTTTGTCTCTATCATTATATATAATAAAAAATACAGTAGCATTTTCTAGAAAACCTAATTTCAGGTTAGTCACAGTTTTTAATTAATAACTCTTGCCTCACTTTCTAATTTTTCAAATTTCTTTTACAGACATTTAATTAACATATTTATCTACAACTTTCATGTTTTGGACATCCTCAAATTCAGTCATTAAAATTTCAGAATATTAGGCACATTACTGCCTCAAATCTGATTTCAACAACTATATAAACCCTAACTTATTCTTTATATTTTTTAACTTAATTACCTCAATTATTTGCCAAATCAAACTTTAAAACTCTTAAACACAATTAAAAATGATAAGTTTAGAATTATTACCTCAAATCAAAATACTTGAATCTCACCTCCTTTTACTCCACTAAAAGTTTGAACACTATTTTTCTATCCTATTTTCTTCGTAAAGCTTCTTCCTTCTACAATTTCCTACCTATTTTTTATTGATTCTTTGGAAAGATTGAAAGACATGTTTCTTTGGTTTTTCTCCCCTCCATGGTTCGATTCTCCCTCTCCAAAAATGACAGCTAACATATACTTATCATCCTTTCAAAAGCCAAAAAAAAATTGAAGGTAAAAAAAATAATAGAAAATTCTAAAATTTTGGTGATTTGGCACCTTTCCATTAATTGATAAAACAATTACTTATTTTCTATCAAAATAATCTTATTCTTACTGTCATGGCCGGTCACCTTAGCCTAATTCTAGAAAGGATGGGTCCCACAATTTTATTTAATTGCATTTTTGACTCAAAATTTTTCTTATTTGTATTTTTGATCCCAAAACTTTCTGTAATTTATTTTGTCTATTCTGTTTAAATTCAACCTCAAGTGTTGGGAGTAAAATATTTTATTTTAAGTTGTTCTATCCTTTAAAAATAGTTTTGGTTATTTCTGGATCTCAGACAGTGAATTTTCAAAATTACACCCCAAAGTTATCTTTATTTACAATTTGGCCATTATTCTTATTTTCAGTGTTTCAAAATATTTTTTAACTCTTTCTTTTCACCATAATTTCATATAAAACTTACTTATTTAATTCCCCTAAATTTGGGTTAGAAATTCTTAAATTAACCAGACTGCTATTTTTCCGACAATATTCTTGATACCGACGATTTCTAGAAAAATTTTGCATTTGATTTCTAACTGTGTTTCTAAAATTATTTTCCATCATTTCAATACTTTTAAATCATAAACTGAAAATCATTCTATACATATAAGACGGGACTTCATAGAGTATTACATCTAGGCACATCTGATAAGCTCGACCCACCTTGAACCACACCAGCCCCAGCTTCAGACTAAAACCCCAAAACCAAATTCCTCGCAAAACTACCAACAACAACAGAAACAAACCCAGTCCCAGCATTAGAGAACAACTTATCCACCACCTTATCAGGAAAACCCAAATTCCCGAAACCTGAAGCCAATTGATTATCATTGATTGACTCCATTTACCCTCTAAGAATCCCAACCGTCAAAGCCTAAGAAACCCTAGTCAACGACTCAGAAAACTCATTCGATTTAGCAATTTTAGAAATTTGCTTCAAACTATTTGGAATTTCATCAGAATCGGACTGCAGAAACACCTTCGAGTCACTGGAAATAATGCCAATCATATCAGCTGAATCAAAAACTAACTCAGCAATAGAAATTAGGGCTCCCATAATTCTCATCAATCTCCTCCTTTTCTTAACCACAGAAGGCAAATGATACACCTTATAAACTCCATAACTAGAAACACCAAAAACGACTAAACAAATCAGCCAGTTCTTTCTTCTCCGAGCGAAATTGACACCCTTTTTAACCAATTGAAAATCCATCCCCAAAAAAAAACCAAACCCTAGAGAACCAATGAAAAAAAAATTGGAACCCTAGGGCTTGGAATTGCAAAATTGGGGATGAACATAATAGGATTATACATTGGGCGATGGAGGGTAAAGGATAGAGTTTAGAGAAGCGAGGAATTTAGGGTTTCGTTTCTTTTTTGGTTGGTTCTGTTTGAAGTGTTGAACTCTGGTGTTTATAGAAAGTAGTTACAGGGGAAGTAAGGGTGATAGTTGTTAAAAGGCTTTAATTAAGGATCAAATTAATAATAGAAAGATCTTATAAGTTCTTTGGTTGAATGATATTAAAATGTCATTATGACACTAAGTTTTTGAGTTTAAATCTCAACAGTGAAATTTAAAAAAAAAATTTGACAGTTGGTGAGAAATTGGACTCAGAATTAAATGCCACATGATCGAAAGAGAGTGTGACAGGCAGTAATTTTTTCCAGAAAAATAAAATTTATATTAATTAAAAAGAAAAACACACTAGAATAATATAAATAATAAATTAAAATTTTATTTTTTTAAGACAAAAAAAATATTATATTTTTTTAAAATATTATTAAAAGAAATAGCTCGATTTAAATATTAAATTTTTAATAGATAGAATCAAGATTTATAAAAAATTTGTTGAAATTTGATGGTTTAAAAATATATTTAAATAATTATAATAATCACTGATATTAAATCTATTTGATCACCAAATAATTTTAATTAAGTGCCGCCAAACAAATCATTTTGAACACCTGATAAATTCAACTAAGACCATGATAAATTTGAGTTTATCTTTCTCATCAGACAAAAATTTTCCATCATTGAAAGCACAAAAGATCCCTTAAAAGACTAGCGTACACCGGCTAACTGTGAGAGGCAGTGTTTGGCAAGTTGAAGTTAAACGGGACAAATACTATTAAAAAATAGCCGCCTCTGATTGGTTATTAAGCTCGTCCCTCCAATCTTGTGAGATGGATTTTGCATTTTTTTGCTTTTCTTTTTGTCTTTTTGTTTCTCCTAAAAGAAAATGAAACACGCTCACTACCACGACAATTGATTATATTTATATAGAATTTCAACAAAACTTCGAAGTCCTTTCTAGGCAAGAACCTGCAAAAAGCCACAATTTTTCTACCAACTTTTTGTGAGAGACCCAACAGGTTTTGAGTATAGCCTTTCACTTAATTCACAGAAAAAAATAATAATAATAGCTCTCAATAATTTATGTAAGGTGCACTATTTTTTAATATATCTAGTGCATCCAATAATTTTTCAAAAATATAATAATATTAATTATATAATCCTTCCTTCCTTAAACCTGCACTTTTCATTAATTAATCTATTTTTTTTTTCATAATTGGCTATGAGCAGACTATGTAAGTTAAAGATTAAAAATTTACATATGCGAGTTAGATATTAAAAAATTTAAGATTTTTCAGAACATGGTGTGTATGGTCAATATGGTATTACAACTAAAAAGCAACCAAAAAGGACAGCTTTTTAATATTGCTCCGATAGTTTATTTCCTGAACATTTTTTCTCATAAAATAGAGGAAAAATTGGCCAATTTCATTCATAACGTGCTTGCTGTCACATGCTTTGGTTACAACCTTTGCACAATTAATCAACATATACTGGCTCTGGAAAACTTCAATTAAACAGCCATCATGTACAGAAATGCTCACAATCCACATTACAGTACCCCTCCATGATTCTGGACACAGTTGCAGCCTTAATGCAAGTGTTCACTTCACATTGCAAGGCTTTACAGTTCCATCTACAGCACATTCAGCTGAGCTTACGCTTAGCCCAAGTTTAAGTTTCAGTACCCTTTGAAAGTGTCTTACATGTGACGGGAAAGGTGCTGTTGCCATCATCTTCAAGGTCACTGAAAGATACGTCTTCTTCATTCCCCATAGGGAAGGTACCTTTGTAACTGCCTAAATCTGGATCTTCCTCATCAGGCCAGTCATACTCGTCATCTTCATAATTTGGAACCTGTGCTTTGGAGGATTGAACAGCCAGGTGATCCTTCTCCTCAATTTTTATCACTGGCTTTTCTTCAATAACTGACTTATCAATGAATTGCATTTCTGAACTTATAACTGGGTGTTTCTCCGTCTCATAATATGTTGCCATACTGGTTGTTGGTTCAAAATCAAATGTCCTGGCATATTCAAATTCTTTGTGTGATACAGCACTGTCATTTGAATTGGAAGTGCTTCTTCCAAACCAGTCATTTTCTGGCTTTGTTTGTTTATGTAGCTCCTGCATCCACATTGCTCTGGCTTCCATTACCTGCAAGCAATAGGAAATATTAAATTTTAGAATTAACCAGAGTATCAGCGAAGCATCTATTAATGTCTGAAATCCATAAAACACCCAATTGAATCACTAGTCAGTGAACCAAAATATTATGTGCAAGGTATACAAGCAACCTTCACTTGAAAATGACAACACTCGTGATTGATCCATTTAATGGACTTCGTAATGGATGAATATCAGTGAAGATACAAGGAGACCTTGTTATAAGAAGATCGCATTTACAAAGATAAAATGAATAATGCGTGTTCATATTTCTTTTATGTGATTGTGTGGTGAATAATTCCTCAAAATAAATGGGAGGGATGAGCAAAGGTCAAAAGGGGAACAGTTGTGACAAGATCCTCCATTTAAAGCAGTTCAGATTTCTTTTACGTCAAGAGTTTCTAATAAATTGCAAATTTTAAAACTAACTAAAAGAAAACATATATTCTTAGAATACTCGAGTCTGAATATTGTGTAGCCAGCACTGTGCTTCCTTGCCATTTCATAATTAATAACTTGAGGATAAAAAGTTTAAATGATGGCATAAGGCATATCCAGTATCCCCACCTCCACTACCCAAAACCCTATTCCAAAATCACCGACATAAAAGGGGCATATGGAAAATTTCAAGTTTATCAACTGCCGTGCTAGTAAGAGTCTTCAATTGACACAGACCAAAAAGTACTTGGAGTCACAAGGAGCTAAGAAACTTGTCTACAATAATTAATTGGAGAAAAATGTTACCTGAGGTGTAGACAGAGTTTCTGCATCATGCTTTTTAAGTCTTGAATGCAGAAGAACAAAATATACTTTCCAAAAGTAACTCTCCGTCATATGGCAAGGACAAAGTTCAATCCTGAGAGCAGCTAGTCTAGGAGCAAGTCGTTCAATTGCCAAAGCATGTTCTTGCTGGGCACCAGATATATCAAAATCTAAAGAAAGCAAGGAATGGGGAAAAAGGGCTTACAAATGTGCCAGGAATCATAGAAGCAGAGAACGTACATCTGTAACCGAGTAAAGTAAATTAAGCAAGAAAACATCCAAGCACTTATTAAGCAACACCTGGATGACAAACTGAAACATAGAAAATATGCAACCTGAAGAACTTGTGAAGAACTATTTTAGGAAAACTTCAAGCACCTGAAATGAATATTGAAGTCCATGTGATCGAAGTATAGGTTTATGAGTTGCAAACCAATAAATAGCTTTTCTCAATCATCACATTTAAAAGAATTATGAGTATATCATAGCCATGTACATTAAATTATATAATGCTAACCAAACAACGTGAACACAGCAGCTGAATACAAAATATGAAATCTGCCTGTCTTCATTCTCATACTTATTTTTAAAAATAATAAAGAAAGATATTAGTAACAATGTCGCCTATTACAGAGATGAAACTTATTGAGGAAGTAACCCAGCATAAAACAGCCTATCAATAGGTGTTTATTTTACAATGGTGTGGAAAATCCTCACAGAATACAAGAAAAAACCCATCTTCAAATAAGAAACAAACTTCAAAGAGACATTAGACAGAGAATTAGTATCGAATTATAGATATTGACCTGCTAATTTTTGAAGTTAAATTGACCTATAATACTGCTAACACAGTGTGTCATATAACAGCAGAGAAAGAACATTTTGGTTGTCTCAAACCTCAACAGGTATACAAGAAATTTGAGTTCAAATATAAGCAAATGCACATAGAAATTTAGGAAAATGGACGCACCATCTAAATCCTCTTCCTCGTCAAGAGGAAAATCCAACCAAGTTTCAGGATGCTTAGCAATATTCCTTGCAAATGCCAACACCTCGTCGGTAATCCCAATGGCTTCTGCTTCCCAATCATGATGCTCCTGCATCTCCGATTCCTCATTTTCCTCCGATCCAAAAGGAAAATAAATGGATGCCATCTTCGAAATTTCCGTAACCCCGCTTCTAAATCTCCCTCCGATCTCAGCAAAATCTTGCCTGATCCCCAATGATTCCTCGGAACCGGATTGTTCTCCTTCCTCGGATCGATCGGACGGCTTGGACTGATTCAAATTAGAAACTGATCGGTCGCTGGACGTCGAAGGAGGAGGAGCAAGAAAAGAGGCGACGCCCCACAGTTGACGTGTTAGGGTTTGCTTGAGCTCCGTAAGATCCTCTTTGACGCCTCTTGCTTGCGCTTCCTCTTCTTCTTCATCTTCATTATCTTGAATTTCCGTTACTTTTCTAGATTGAGTTTCTTCTTCATTGCGGTTAGCAGGTGAGAGGTCTTTATGGGTAAAAGATGCAACGTCGTTTTCTGCATCGTCGTCGAGCTGGAGGGAGTTGGCCAGGGAGCGAGCCAGCCATGACATTGTGCTTGCGCATCGATGGAATTGGAGGGGTCAGAAAGTGAGGTTGTTTAAAAATAAGAGACGGGAACATACTACGACCATCCCATAAAAGTTAATTTATGTATAATTAAAATGAAAATTTATATATATATATATATATATATATATACATATTTTTAATGTGAATGAAAGATTTATATTTTATTAATTTAATAATTTTTTAAAAAATAAGAAAAATTATTAAATAAGATATAAGTATATTTTTTTATTTACATAAAAATAAATTTTTATAAATATATTTTTATTTTAATTATATAAATTTATATGATTGTATTTCTACTTTAATTATATTTTATGTAAATATGAAAAACATATTTTTGTATTGGTTAATAATTTCTTTAAAAATAAATGGTTTGGTTTGATTTAATATCCAATTACATGCTGCCATGTCAGCATGGTAAAAAAAAAAAAAAAACTACTAATCTAACAATTAATCATGTTTTGTGTTGTATATGTTTCTGGTTAATTATGTTTAATTGGAGACCCAAAATAAGGTGTCAGCTACACAATCAAGTAGATTCTCTTGCTTTGCTTTTATATTTATCACAATATTGATATTGGTGAATAAATTTAACAAATTATATATATATATAAAAAAAAAGATTAGCCAATAGGCTTGTATTAAGTATTAACCATGTATTTTCAATCCTTAATTGTATTAATCAAAATTCAAGAATGAATATTAAAACCTACTCGTAAAAGATGATAATGTAATAGAGACAGAGACAGCGAAGAATCACGCTGTTCTTTTGATCATAAACTAGAGCTATCCTTAATTAAAAAGAAATGCATTAGTGGATAAAACAAACAATACTTGTAACAACTCAGTATAAAATTTTCTTTACCTACCAATGAACCAAGTTTTATTATTTATGCTCTAATTTTTGTTCACAAATTGTCTCTCGTGTTGTTAAATTCCAGTTGCAATCTCTGGTTTCATTTGTTTCACCATTGACAACACTTTTTCAATAGCACCTGGTCTGTCCAACAATTTATGCAACTCAAAGTCCGACTCAAACTCGTTAGCCTTGAGTTCAAGCATAAGAGCATCACGATCAGCTAAACTATCAGTTACAACTCTGAACTCAAACTCAACTTGAACAATGGCAACTGAGCCAATTTCCACCAAACATTTGTAAGACAGTAAGAATTATCAGGTGCTGGGAAACCAATCCCCGATAACTGAAAACTGGAACCCTTGTCTCATGTAGAATTTGGTAACATGGACATGAGTTTTACCTGAAAAGGCTTCAAGAATTGTTTGATTAGCAGTAAAGTGAGCAAATTTGAGATAAGGGTATGCTTCATACAAATGGTTCTGGAAAAGATTAGAATAGAAGTGGTCAAATAGGGGTAGACTCCATCGATTCTGTATTTTAAGGCCTTGGCAAAGAACTTGGCTATCTTCTGCAACATTTAAATTACATTCTTGATCGCCCAGCCTATTATAAGATGGACGATTGTTTACTTGAGAGTCAATTGGGAGTATTGAATGACTTGACTTTAGAAGGGCAAACGAGTTGCCAATAGCAGATGATATGATGAACAGGATGACGATAAAGCGGGAGAAGGATGATCTGTAATTCAGGTTTTCAAATGCTTTCGCTCTCCAAAAGAGGACGATGAGGATGGGCTTCATGAGGTTGGGAACGGTTGATGAAATTGGAGGTGGTTGCAGAAGATTGTGTCAACAAATGCGAATCATCTGGGGAAGAATATTGTTGAACAGCCAATGCATCAACATAACTATTATTACACTTGGAAAGTATCCCGGTAATGTATCCTACAATATCAGAGCTTCACGGACCTCAGTTTCAAAACATAATTACTATTAAAATCTATAGATTTATACCTACATGAATTTTTAAGTAAATAAATATTAAAATTTATTTACATATAATTATAATTAATTTATTTATGTAAAATTCAACACTCACTCATTTATGAGTACAATCGACCTAATTTGTAGCCTAACATCAACAAGCCGGTTGACACTTGCTCATAAATATATTGACTAACATTATTATCAGTCCAACGAAAGTTTAAATATAGGTTCTAAAATCCAGCTCATTCAGACATAAAACTCTGATATCATATTAAAATCAATGGGCTCGTACATACATACATATGCTTATAACTGAATAAAAGATAAAACAAGCGAACACAAAACCAATTGACTTGTACCAAATTCAACACTAATTCTCTTAAAAATCCCTAATATATTTTATATTTATTCAATGTGATGTTCATATCCCAAAAATCAAAACCCCTCTGTATTTCGAGATGTGGCTATAGTTAGCTACCAGGATAAGTGCAGAACATTCTTCTGAACTTGCGAAATGCTAATTCCAAGCAATTGCTATTCAAACTAGGCAACATAGCTCCATTCAAAGAGTAATCACTCCAGTGCTAACAACCAAATTACTAAAGGATTCATGTGAACAGAATTGTTTCTGAGAAACCAGTACCAGCCATTATTCCATTTGGTTGTCAATCTTCACTAACCTGGACGAGCCAACCAAAAACACTAAAGCCTGAAATTTTAGGCTTAAAATTATTCCCTTTTATCAACAATTGCTCCACTGTGACCCGAATTAACATGCAAAATCCACGACAGATGGCCAATCGCCTGGATTACCATGGGACTGCTTTCCTCCATCACCCTCAAAATATGACATTTTTTTTATTAGAAAGGGATGAACATTCACTATCAGAACTGGAATGCCATATCAGAGAACTTCAATCTACTAAAAACGTCTAAAATGAATAAAATGTAAATGAGCTCCAAACTAAAGAGAGTACAAAATTCAAATAGGAAATGAAATGAAAGTAGGTGTTCATTATGCATATCATTTTACATTGAAAGCAAATAACTGCAATATTGGCATTGAAGGTGAAATACCACTTTGAACTGAAATGAAACATATGCTCCCACCCCACAACCCTTAGAATTATGGGCGGAAAAATTTGAGGATCAATGGGGCAGCACAAATTTAACTTGCAATTACAATTGAGAAAGATGCCTATAAGAATTCCCTCCCCACCTCTTTCTTGATTCTCACCATGCAAACCCTGCTAACGTCCATTACGTATACATACTTTACAATTTACAGAACTCTCCAGATGGAAACAATCAAGGAAGCTGAGGCCAGAGTTGTGCCACTTTGGCAAACACGATAAGTACAATTCAATAACAACCTGGCTGGGAATTATTGGAACTTTTTGGCAAAACACCAGCTTGCAGACAGTGGATTAATAAAGACAAAATATGCAGTCAGCCTAAAATCCACATCATGATACCTCTATTATGTGAAACCAATAGAATGTATCAGAAGATCTTTAATATACACAAGGGAGAGCAAAGGGGTACCTTAGAAACCCCAGTTGACTCCATTCCATAGGCTCCAGTCCTTTTGCCTCCTTGGACAACAGAAAAAAATTATGGCATATATCAACAAACTAGCATTCTCCTTCATTGTATCGTTTTAGTGAGCTTACACTTGGAAATGAAGATAGTTGATGTGTAATTTAGACTACACAATTTCAAGAGCTCAGCTGATCTCTGCTTTAGCATAGGATTACAACCACTTTGTATTATCAGAAGCAGCTTAGCTGCCAAACCTGCCTCCACAGCAAGTGCAGCACATTCTTCAGGTGCAAGCTGACAAACTGCCCACAATATTGATAAAGCCGGCTGAGTACAGCTCTCTGGAACTTTCATCAACAACTTCACCACATTCGGTATTGTGCAAACGCAATCCTTCAAAGCAATACTTCCCTCTGGAATAGTTGAAAGAACCTCCAGAATATGAAGTGCTAACTCCAAACACTCATTATTCAAATTGGGCAATATCTCCACTAATTGAGGAATAGCCCCAATGCTGACAACTGAGCTCCTAAGGGATTCATGTGAGCAAAGAGTCTTTAACAAACCAAGTCCAGCCAACACTCCATTTGTGTGTCTCTTATCTTTCACTAACCTCAATAAGCCAACAACAAGACTCAAGCTCGACAAATTTTCGGATTCAAAATCCTTCCCTTCTATCAACATTTCAATCAATCTCGTACAATTAATCTTGGTCTCGATCGAACCCTCATTTAGTATATCCACCATTAAAGAAATCTTCGCAGGTTGCAGCAAATTTGCTTTGGATGTAAAATCAATATCCAAATTTACAAGAATCCCAATTGCTTCAGACCCAACAGCGTGAGTAGTGAAAGGACCCAATAAGTTGGAAACCAAGGCAACACCACTATTATCTAGCACCGCCTTCTTCGCCGTGTCATGTTCAGAGACAACCTGCCTAAGCTCTTTTAAAGCTTGAACTCTAGCTTGACCCTTAACCTTCTTTAAAGTCTCCAAAAGGTCAATAGCTCTCCCTTGCACGTCCTCCGATCTCTTCTTCATAGCCAAATACTTTTGCGAAAACCAGCTATAAATCAGCTGCTGGAGAGTCCTATTAGGCGTTACCGTATCATCCCAGAGCTCTTGCATTGTAGTAGGGCAAGTATAGTGGCCAAGAGAAAACCATTTAAGGATATTGGATCTCTCATAAGTCTGGCCAGTACAGATCGTAACTGGGTCTCGCATTGGGTACAATGAGATTGGACATATAAACACAGACGGTACATCTATCGATTCAAGCTCTTCAATCATCTTCTTGAGATCCAATTTCTCAGTACCACTTGTGGAAATCAACCCGCCACCAGTGCCACCTAAAATACCATCTTTAATAGCAGTCTCCAGATCCAGTACTTGCCCACCACTACCCACATCTAGCTTCATGATTCCTTCTCTTCTATGGGCATGAGGCTGATACATCGGCATTTTGGATAAGACTGTTACTAAAAAAAAAAACTCAAATGAAGTAACAATCTTATTCCCTAATACAAAAGCTACTCTATCTCAAAAATCATCAGCCCAAATCAAGTAAAAAAGTGGAAAAAACAATCAAAAGCGACACAAAAGGACAATAATCACTCGTAAATACGCAACACCTCTTGAGCTCACTTACAAAACAATGAAAAGGAAAATTAGAAAAATAAATGAACAAATAGGTGAAACTGAGAAGCTTGAACCATAACCAAATACCTAATTGCAGAGACAGAGAGGACAGAACGATTAAGAGCAAAAAGCTAACCTCTCTCTACAGTCTCTCTTCTCTAATCTTCGCCTACAGAGCTCTTTGTTTCGGGCTGGTAATGAAAGCCCCAAAAGAATAATTTCTTGGAAAATTTCACTTTAGTGGGTCACCGCTCTAATAATATATTATTCCACTTTTTCATACGAGGGAACCACCTATGAAATTACCATATTGCCTTTCTTAGATTATTTCTATGAAAAAAAAATAAAAAATTATATATTATTAATTTACATAAATTTTATAAAAATATAATAATATAAAAAAAATTAATGAGAAATATGAATGACCATAGCCAAATTTTGTAAAATTCAAATTTCGGTCCCTATAAAATAAAAATAATCATCCTACAATTAATCCCGTTTTAAAATTGGATGGATAATATTTATTTATAATTTTTTTTTTAATATTTTTAATGATATTTTACTATAAGTATATATTTATTTATGTATTTTTTATATATACATATTTTATATAAAAATAATTATAAATTAAAAATATATAAATTAAATATAAATATAATAATAAAAAATAAAAATATATGTAATATATAATATGATCGAATTTGATGTGGGTTATATCATTATTTTTAATCGATTTAAATTTGATTTAAGTTAAAATTAAAATATATCCCACCCATTTTATTAATCAGAGTGAATATCTCTCGTTTCATTTAATTAAAGAGAGGTGGATATCTAATAAAATTGGTAATATTGACATCCTTAAAAATAAATTCATATAAATTTAATTTTTAAAAATTAATTGACACAAAGCAAAAAAAAAATTAACAACTATTTAATTTTCAACTTTTTATTAGATATATTGGAAACATGAATTTTTTTAAAGGAACTATTTTCTTATCTAAATGACTAGAATTTGAAATTTAAAAAAAAAATGAAATTTTTTATTAAGAGATAATTTAGTGTATCATAACCTTATTTTTTTTCCCTTAATCTAAACTTACAATATATAATAACTATTTATCTAAGAATTGAATTTTCAGATAATATAAAATAAATAAATTAAAAAATAAAATAAATGAGTAAAAAATAAATATTTTAACTTATCATTTGAGAAAATAGTAATTGTAACGAAATATAATTTTATTAATATCTATTTTTCTCGTTCAACTCATTTTTTATATTTTTTATGTTTCAAAATAAAAATTTTATGTACAGAATATACGAATAATAAATAAATTTTTTTGATTTATTTTAATATTTCTAATTTATTTATTATTTTAATTTATTAATTATTTTTATCTCTTCACATCCTACTTCTCTTAACTAATTTTTATATTTTTCAACATATTTTAAATGAGAGTATTATTATCAACTTAAAATAAAATGTAATTTAAATTAATAAATGAGATAATTAAAATAAATATCTTAAAAAAATTATAATATTTATTTTATGATGGAAAGAGTATTATTTTACTTATATTTTTCTAATTAATTATTTTATAAATATATTTTATTTATAATAATTATTTTTAACTAGTGGTCTTTAAATATTTATTAGAAAAAATCGATATAATAATAATTATTAATTAATCAATGAGAGGTAGAGGGCCACGATTCTCCTCACCACGTGTCAGTGAAGAGTTAGCCGAAAAAGAAAGGAAAAGTAGTCAAAGTTGAGACCTGAAAGCCAAAAACCAATGCGTACGCATTTTCAAGACTCGAGAAAACTGGTCAAAATATGAGCTGGCACTTTACCAAAGGCACGCTCTCTTTGGGCCCCACCCCACGGGGCTTCCTGATTTCTCTCCAACTTACTTTATTTTTTTAATTATTTTTAATCATGGAATCTTTTCAAAGCATCTCCTTCTTAATCACTTATCAAAATTTAATCATTTTCTTTCCTAAAAGCAACTCACTAATGAATTTTATAACTAAACAAATGTCAGCAACACTCATTTTAAATAAATTTTTTAGATATTATTTTTCTATAATATATTATAATAAATAAGAATAAATATAATATTATTTTTCTTTCTCTTTATAAATAATGTAAAATAAATATATTATTTTTTTTTAGGTCTATATTAATAATTAGAAAATATTTTTTCTATTCTATTTTATAAATAGTTTAACGTGATTTATTTCTACAAAAATTAGTCACATTTTTTAGGTAAAAAATATTTATTTCTAAAATATTTTTTGAAAATTTATTTATTATATTAAAACATTTAAGTTATTTTAATTTAAAAAATTAAAAATAGCCATCAATTATGTAAAAGAAAAGGTGAGAGAATCATTGTAAAAAATCATATAAATTTTGTAAAATTTTAATTTAATTGATAATTAATTTATTATTAAATAACATAAATATATATTATAATTTTTTAAAATTTTAAAATTATTAGTTATAATTAAATAAATATAAATAATTAAAAAATAAAATGAATTGAATTCATTATATAAATATGAAAAATACTTACGTATATTAAATGCAGGGATTTAAGCTTTGTTTAGTTAATAATAATTTTTAATTGTTACTGGTAGTTGTTAGTTAATAACTGATAATTATTATTTAATTACTAAATTGTTATAAGTATTTAATTAAATTATTATTAGTTGTTAGCTGTTAATATGTTTAATGAATATTAAAAATAAATATTGATATTGATATTTTTATTAAAATATTATTTTTATAAGTTAATTTAATTTTTTTATTCAAATAAGTAGAAATTAAAAAAAATTCAATTTAAAATTTTTCAAAAAAATTACAAACAACAATTATTTTATTGTCTAACAACTAATAACTATATAAAAAAAAATAACCAAACGATTTGATATAATTTTTTTGAATAAAAGAGTTAAAAATTAACATCTATTTAACTTATACATCCAATTAACGAATAATTAAATATTTTAATTAATATAATTTTTTTATTTTTTTGTTCAATAAAAAATACAAATATTATTTTTTATTTCACATATTTTTTTTATTGAATAGGTGTATAAACTTTTTTAATATTTGAAATAATTTTGCATTATTTTTTCAAATTGAACCTAAATAAAAAGAATTATAAATTAGAGTTTTTATTATTAATTATAACATATGAATTTATGAGAAAAAAATTAAGTAAAAACTATATGAAAGCTAAATTTACTAATATTTTTAAATTTTCATATCATATATATATTAAGGTTATTTTTTATTAAATATAAATAAATATACATATATAGACTATAAATTATAGCCTTTTGAAATTTTGGGGGGACTATACACCCTTAATTTCAACTTGAGTTTAATTAATTTAATAAAAGTTGCAATCTCTGTACTGAATAATAAAATTTATTATTATAGAGGTAGTAAATATATAGTAATTTGATAACATTTGTTAGCAGGAATGGATTTAAAAATTTAGCAGCAGCAGCAATGGCCCACAAAAGCCAAATTTTCAAAGAAATTCTTTTGGGGACTTTGATTACCTGCCCGGAAGACGAGCAGTAGAAGAAGAAAGACTCTGCAGAGGATAGCTTTACCTTAATTTTTTCACTTTTCTTTTATTTTTCGCCTCTTCTTCCACTCTCTTCAAATGAATATAACTATAGGTATGGTTTCTGAGTTAACCCATTCTTATATGTCTTTATCTATTTACCCTTTTTCATAATTTTCTTTCTGTACATTGTTTGGTAACTGTTCATGTACAATACAAGTGATCATTATTATCCTTTTTTTTAGCTTTTGGTTTCTTTATTTACCTGATCTGGGGTTGATGATTCCTTTCTTTTTCTTTTTGGGAGCTTGAAGAGGAAGTTGTTGTTAGTGAGAGAAACAACTTTGGTAATAGAGAAGAAGATTGCCAATCTTCATAATGTCTTTGATGATGGCGATGATGATGGCGATGGAGAAGAATGTTATTACCCTTTTGACCAGAGAAAGAAATCAAGTAAAGAAGACCCAAAATAAAGCACATAGCGTAGAAAAGTTGTCCCCTTTGATAGTCATTGTTTATGTTTGTCAATGAAAGAGACAGAAATAGAGAGCCTCGTGCCTTCTTCTTTTTCTTTTCTTTTCCTTTCCCACACGTTTCTTGTTCCGTGGATGTGATGGGTCTTATTATTCTCTAATTTCTTTTAGATTATTTCTTCTTCTCCTCCTCCTCCTCCTTCTATTGTAGTGGCTTTAGCTGTTATAACTGTATTCCAAAATGCCGATGTATATGCCTAATAGTCACAGAAGAGAAGGTCACATGAAATTAGATGTGGGTAGTGGTTTGCAAGTGCTAGATCTGCAAACGGCCGTTAAAGATGGCATTTTAGGCGGCAGTGATGGTGGGTTGATTTCCACAACCGGCACCGAGAAATTGGATCTGAAGAAAATGATCGACGAGCTTGAGTCGATTGAAGTTCCGTCCGTCTTCATTTGTCCAATCTCATTGGAGCCAATGCAAGACCCGGTGACTCTCTGCACTGGCCAGACTTATGAGATGTCCAATATCCTTAAATGGTTCTCTCTTGGCCACTATACTTGTCCTACTACAATGCAAGAGCTCTGGGATGATACGGTAACGCCAAACAGGACTCTACAGCAGTTAATTTTTAGCTGGTTCTCGCATAAGTATTTGGCTATGAAGAAAAGATTAGAAGATGTGCAAGGAAGGGCTATTGAGCTTTTAGAGACTCTAAAGAAGGTTAAGGGTCAAGCTAGAGTTCAAGCTCTAAAAGAGCTTAGGCAGGTTGTAACTGAACATGACACGGCAAAAAAGGCGGTGCTAGATAATGGTGGCGTTGCCTTGATTTCTTCCTTATTGGGCCCTTTTACTACGCATGCTGTTGGGTCTGAGGCAATTGGGATTCTTGTCAATTTGTATCTTGATTTCATATCCAGGTCAAATTTAATGCAACCTGCCAAGATTTCTCTAATGGTGGATATGCTAAATGAGGGTTCGATCCAGACCAAGATTAATTGTACGAGATTGATTGAAATGTTGATAGAAGGGAAGGATTTAGATTCTGAAAATGTGTCAAGCTTGAGTCTTTTGGTTGGTTTGTTGAGGTTAGTGAAAGATAAGAGAAACCCAAATGGGGTATTGGCTGGACTTGGTTTGTTAAAAACTTTTTGTCCGCAAGAGTCTGTTAGGAACTCCATTATCAGCATTGGGGCAATTCCACAATTAGTGGAGCTATTGCCTGGTTTGAATAACGAGTGTCTTGAGTTAGCACTTTATATTCTAGAGGTTCTTTCAACTACTTCACAAGGAACTGAGGGTTTGAGGGATTGTACTAATACAATTCCGAATTTGGTGAAGTTATTGATGAAAGTATCTGAGAGGTGTACTCAACTTACATTATCAATATTGTGGGCAATTTGTCAGCTTGCACCAGAAGAATGTGTTGCAGTTGCTGTGGAAGCGGGTTTGGCTGCGAAACTGCTGCTTGTAATACAGAGTGGTTGTAATCCTGAGCTGAAGCAGAGGTCAGCTGAGCTCTTGAAATTGTGTAGTCTAAATTACACGGCTACTATCTTCATTTCCAAGTATAAGCTTACCAAAACGATACAATGAAGGAAATATGCAATTTGTTGATATATATATAAATATACACCACCATCTCTTTTTCCCTTGCCCCTAGAGGCCAAGGTTGTGGAGCTTATTGTGAGACAAAGTAGATATTAGAATGAAGTTGGTAGAATTTGGGGTTTTTAAGGTAACCCTTTTTCTCTCCCCTGTGAATATCAAAGTTCTTTTGACACAATTCTATTGGTTTCCCTTTGATAAAAAGCTTAAAAATTGTGGATTTTTAGGCTAATTGCACATTGTGGAATTATTATTATTAATCCACTGTCTGTAAGTTGCTTATGATTCACTTTCATTTTCCACATTAAGTTTCAATTCATGGCCATACTTGAGAAGCAACCATTTGTTTGTAATTTATGCACAGAAATTTATGAACCATTCAAATTCTTCACTTTCTTTAGCTTGGAACTTGTTCATATATTATTATATATTTTATGTCAATTACTTTTCAGAATTTGTCTGGAATGGTAATGTGTTAAATTTTATAAATGAATCCTAGAAAAATGGATGAGGTGGTGAAAGCCAAGTCTAAGGAACCATCCTGTCTAAAACCCTACTTTTCAAGTTAATACATCAACAAATTAATTTTTGTGGTATCGCACTGAGATTTTTTTTTATATAAAAAATGCTGCATGACATTTCAATGCATAGAAAATTGAATAAAAGATAAAATTTGATTCTTGGGCCCCTTAATTCCACTTTTGTTTTCACGATTGCATTTACACTAGCAAATTAGGAACAAAACAAACGGAGTGGTCAAAGAAAAAGAACTTCAGATCTTGTCAACTTGAAAGAATAGAGCACCCAATAAATTGATTTTTTTATATAATATTGCATTTGCTTTTTTCCTTTTATTTTATTATTTCCAAGCCAGCCATTTGGTCTCCCATAAACTCAATTGTGGCCTATTCACTACCAGCGAATAGCAGCTAATTTTTGGTAGCCCAAGTGTCTTGTTCTTGACTAATATACTGCCTGACTTGATCATGTGTTACTAACCCAACGAGGATTACTGTTTCTTTTTCATGTCTAGTTGGAATCTAAAAAATCTTCCCTCATATATACACCATTATTGAAATTATTTTTCACATTCGATGAGGTCAAGGGAAGAAAAGAGTCTAAAGGGATTTCGTAGTGTATTACACACTTGAAAACAAATGCTTTTCATTTTGTACTTGAAAATACAGTGTTGCAGATTTTATTAGCCACATATGTTAATTTTTACAAGACAGAAGCCACATGCTGTTTTCTGTGCTCTTTTGCTTTGCATAGTTTATTTCATCCAGTCAAAATAAGCAATTATCTCCAGAGTGTCACCCACAGGGTAAAAATAGTAATACGTGGTTAATAAATTTTTGTCTCAACTCTCAAAAATGCGGGTTTAGCTGGGAAGTTTTAAGGACAAATGTATCCCAAAACTGAGAGAATTATTGACAGCTTTTGTCCATTAAGATTTAAGAGTGCATGCTCTCTTTGTTAGATCTTTCAGATCTTGCAAAGTTTAGAACTCCAGCTGGTAGACCTTTAGATGCAAAATTTCATATCTTTGTTAGACCTTCTACAGCTAAACCATGACAAAAATTGTTATTTTGATGTTTATTTTTATATTTGGGATAAGTTACAATTTTGACCTTACCGTTTAGCCCTAGGAGCACATTAGCTTTTAATGTTTTTCGAGATATAATTTTGACCCTAATGTTATTAAAATCTATAATTTCAACCTTTTGACCGTTGACTTTTCAACCTGGGCCCCACAAGGATTAAAAAAGTAATTGACAAATTACAATTTAGTCCTTAAAATTTTATTTATTTACAAAAAAGTATTTTATTAAATTAAAAATATAAAAAAATAAAATAAATTAATAACTAAATAAAAATTAATTATTTTATTTATTTAAAATTAAAAAAAATATTATTTTTAATTTAAAATTACTTTTTATTGAATTAAAATAATTAATTTTTATTTAACTATACTTTTCTAAAATTAAAATAAATAAAATTACTTTTT
>CANXYC010827254.1:0-11780 GCA_948193065.1 Aleurites moluccanus
GATGCATATAAGACTCACCTAAGCCTTTCAATTGCTTTGGAAACTTGATTTCCACCACAATTCTCCAAATGAGGCAATAGACACAACTTTGCCAAATCTTGAATTCTACACCAAACAATCCATCAATTAGTTACCTATTAATCTCCAATTGACATATTCTAACATCAATTGATATTAACTAACACTAAATCATCAAGCTCATTCATACAACTTCACTTAAGTTAGGAAAATTAGGCATTTTCATCAATTTGTATCAATTGATGCAATCTAACCTAAAACCCATTCAATTCAACCTTAATATCATCTAATTAAACCATAACCTTGAACAAAACAAATTATGACCTCAATATGGATGGTGAACACGGAATCTTTCTTCAATAAATCCTTGGTTTCTTGTAAGCTTTCTAGCAAATTGATGGAGGAGATAGGTAGAACAAAGCTAGAACTCAATTTTCTATGATTTATTCTAAGAAATTTGGTGTAAAATGATGAAGAAATGGATGGGAAAATGGTGGTGCATGGTTCGGCCAAGACAAGAGAAAGAAGAAGATGATGGCCAAAAATTCTAAGTGTTGGCTTTTATACTAAAATCATATGGCAAATTATATTTTGATCATTAAGTTTTCAAGTAATTAGATTTTGACCCTAACTTCTTCTGTAATTTATTATGACAATTCTGTCAGGATTTGGATTTTAAAGTGAGGAGTCAATAAGCTTATTTTAATTTATATTTATTTATAAAAATAGTTTCAGAGTCATTTTGTAACTCTGACAGACCAATTTTTACTATTCACCTTAAAGTTTCTTTTATTTACAATTTTGCCATTGGTTACTTTTTCAGTGTTCTTAAATATTTTTCACTTCTTTCTTTTTACAAAAATTACACATGTATTATGATGATCTTTTACCCCCTGGTCCAATTCAAAAATTCTTTTGTTGACCGGACTTCTAATTTCTCAACAGTGTTCCTGACACCGCCGATTTCCGAAAAAGTAATTAGTTCACTTTCTAACTGTATTTCTAAAATTATTTCCCATCATTTTAAGACTTTTGAACCACATATTGAGAACTAAATCATGCATATGAATTATAACTTTCTAGGGTATTATATTTTACCCCCTACAAATAAATTCGTCCTTGAATTTAAATAAAATACATACCTCACTGGTGGAACAGGAATGAATATCTGCTCTTCATCTCCTGCTCACTCTCCCAAGTGTATTCCTCCATAGACTGGTTTCTCCAGAGCACTTTAACCATCAGGATCTCCTTATTCCGCAGCTGTCTGACCTGTCGATCAACAATCTCCACTAGTAGCTCCTCATACGATCAGTCTTCATTAAGACCCATATCCTGTACCTCCAATATATGTGATGGATCAGACACATACTTCCGCAGCATCGAAATGTGAAAAACCGGATGTACATGGCTCATACTAGGTGGAAGAGCCAATCTATAGGCCACATTACCTATCTTCTCAAGAATCTCAAACGGGCCTATAAATCTTGGTGACAACTTTCCCCTCTTCCCAAATCTCATAATACCCCTCATCGGTGAAACCTTTAGGAAGACATGATCACCAACTGAAAAATGTACATCCTTCGTCTTCGAAAAGTAATCTTCAGCATAACTCTTCTGTTTACTGAAGGCAATCTTCATCCGATCTCTAATCATAGGCACCTTTTCCATAGTCTCCCTGATCAGCTCTGGCCCCTCAAGCTGTTTCTCCCCTGGCTCCACCCAACATACTGGAGATCTACATTTTTTACCATGTAGTGCTTCAAATGGAGCCATACCAATAAAAGAGTGGAAACTGTTATTATAAGAGAACTCAATCAATGGCAGATAATGATCCCAGTTACCTTTGAAATCCAGAACACACAATCTAAGCATATCCTCCAAAGTCTGGATTGTCCTCTTCGATTGCCCATCAGTTTGCGGATGGAAAGTAGTACTAAACTGTAACTGTGTACCCATGGCCTCCTGAAACTTCTGCTAAAACCGAGAAGTGAACTGTGTATCCCTGTCTTAAATAATCATCAAAGGAACATCATGAAGTCGCACAATCTTATCCACATATAACTGTGCGTACTGAGCTGCTGTGTAACTAGTCTTAACCTTCAAAAAATGAGCAGACTTCGTCAAACAGTCTACAATCACCCATATGGAGTTATAACCCCTGGTAGTCCTCGGTAGACCCACTACAAAATCCATAGTAACCTGCTCCCATTTCCACTCTGGCAACTCAATCTCCTAAAGCAACCCTGATGGCTTCTGATACTCAAACTTAATCTGTTGACAAGCTAAGCATTTGGAAACATACTGAGCCACATCTATTTTCATACCATGCCACCAATATACATCTCTTAGATCGTGGTACATCTTGGTAATCCCTGGATGTACACTATATGCTGAATAGTGAGCCTCTCTCATAATCCGATCCCATATCCCATCAAAATCCGGTACACATATCCATTTCTCACACTTCAATACCCCATCCTCTATTGTAAACTCTGTCATCTTACCACTCTGCATGTCTCCCTTAAGTTTCAGTAGATAATGATCCTTATCCTGATCCACTTTAATATCATCAAGTAACAGTGACTTCACTCAATTGGGCTATCAGAGTCTGGTTCCGATACTGGGATCCCAAATCTAACTCCACTCACATATCTGTCAAATCCCTCATCTTTCAGATTAAGGGCCTCCTGCCAACCATAATATGAGCTAGACTGCCTATGGATTTCTTGCTCAATGCATCAGCCACTACATTGGCCTTTCCCGGGTGATAAAGGGTCTCACTGTCATAATCCTTAAGTAGCTCCACTCATCTGCATTGTCGAAGATTTAGATCCTTCTGCTGAAATATACACTGTAAACTCTTATGATCAGTATATATCTCACATTTTGATCCATACAAATAATTTCTCCAAATCTATAATGTAAATACTACAACTGCCATCTCCAGATCATGAGTCGGATAATTTGCTTCATGCTTCTTTAACTGACGAGAAGCATAAGCAATCACCTTCCTATTCTTCATCAATACACACCCCAATCCAATCCGAGAAGCATCACAATACACCGTGAATTTCTCCCCTTCTGATGGCAATGTTAACACTGGAGAATTGGTGAGGCAATACTTTAAAGTCTGAAAATTGCGATCACACTCATCAGTCCATAAATACCACTTCTGTTTCCGCATCAACCTAGTCAATAGAGCTCCAATCCTGGAGAAATCCTTCACAAACCTTCTGTAATATCCAGCCATACCCAGAAAATTGTGAACCTCTGAAATACTGGTAGGCTGAGGCCAATTAGCAACTGCTTCAATCTTCTGAGGATCCACCTTTATACCATCCTTCCATATCACATGCCTAAGGAAACACACTTCGGTTAACCAGAACTGGCATTTAGATAGCTTAGCATACAACCGATGATCCCGAAGTGTTTGCAATACAATCCTCAGATGCTCCATATGCTCCCTCTCACTCCTAGAATAGATAAGTATATCATCAATGAATATAATAACAAACTTATCCAAATATGACATGAACACCCTATTCATCAAATCCATGAAAGTAGCCGTTGCATTGGTCAACCCGAATGGTAACACCAAGAACTCATAATGCCCATATTGGGTCTTGAAAGTAGTCTTAGGTACATCACCCTTCTTAATCTTCAATTGGTGATACCTAGACCTCAGATCAATCTTCGAAAAATGGCTGGCACCCTGCAGCTGATCAAACAAGTCATCTATCCGAGGTAATGGATACTTTTTCTTTGCTGTCACCTTGTTCAGTTGCCTATAGTCTATACACATCCTCAAAGAGCTATCCTTCTTCTTCACAAACAATATCGATGCACCCCAAAGAGAACTACTCAGTCTAATGAACCTTCTATCCAATAGCTTTTGTAACTGTACCTTCAATTCCTTCAATTCAGCTGGAGTCATTCTGTATGGAGCAATAGATATAGGGTCAGTGCATGCATGAACCTCAATCTCAAACTCAATCTCCTTATCTGGGGGCAATCCTGGCAACTCCTCAGGAAACACATCAAGAAACTCTCGAACTACCGGTATCTGATCAAGCTGTACAGAAGACTTCTGTACATCTATCACATATGCCAAATAGGCTGAACAACCTTTCTCAATCATCCTCCTGGCCTGGATAGCAGAAACTAGATTAACCCTAAACTCCCGTATATCACCCTAAAACTCAAACTCTGGCTGCCCCTTAGGCTGAAACCTGACCTGCTTTCGATAACAATCGATAACTGCCCGATGCCTTATAAGCCAATCCATACTCAAAATAACATCTAACTCTAATACAAACAACTCAATAAGATCAGCACACAATATGTTATCATCAATCTCAATCACATAGTCAGGATAATAAAAGTCCACATCAACACTCTCACCCATAGGAGTAGCAATCACTAAAGGCACATCTAACAATCTCCTCTCCTTATTTAATTTAGGTGCAAAGTGTGGTGACACAAAAGAATGAGTAGTACCATACTCAAATAAGGCATCTGCAATCTCATTTTGAATCAAGATAGTACCTGTGACCATATTGTCTGATCTTTGGGTCTCCTGGGTGTTGACTGTAAACACTCTGCCCTGACCCCTGCCAGTTGGGGCCTGACTACCACTGGGAGTCTATCCTCCTCTGTCTCTACCTCTGCCTGAAGCCTCTCTGCCCATATTCTGACTCATCTGCACCGTCGACTGAGAAACTATAGCAAATGGCTACTGCTCACTCTATAGTGGACATCTGCTAATGAAGTGACCATGCTGCCCATACTTCAAACAGGCACCTGACTGTAACCGGCACTCCCTTCCGTGCCTCTATCCACAGAACCCACAAACTGGCACACCAGGCATCTGTGTCGCTGGTCTAGAGGAACCTTGTAAATAAGCAGGTGTAGACCGTACCACTGGTGGTCCCATACTCTGAACCCTCCTCCTCTGACTACTAGCTATAGATCTTTGATCCAATCAAGGCACTGGCTCTGCCTGCCTAGACTATGAGCTTCTCTCCCCCTTCCTAACTTGAGATCCTGGACCTCCTTTCCTCTTCTGTTCCCTCTTTGCTCTCTCTGCCTCATACTTCTCTTTCATCTATATGGCCTTATCAATAACTGTCATCAGAGAAGTAAACTTTATAGCCAACAAAGCATTATATAGTGCAGAATGAAGACCCCTCCGAAAACTGCTGATCAGATCAACCTCTGTAGGAACAATATGAGTAGCATACCTACTCAACCTGATAAACTTCTCCGCGTACTCCTCAACTGATCTATCCCCCTGCTCCAACTGCTCAAACCTAACCAAATTACGGGTCTTCACCCCCTCTGTGATGAAGTCATTAATAAGCCCCTGTCGAAACTCAATCAAGGTAGGTGGGTGCTCACCATATAGCCTAGGCTCCATCCCCCTAGAAAACCAAGTCCATGCCTTCCCCTTCAATAACAATCCAACTAACTCAACTGCTCTCAACTCAGAACATGGTAATCTCCTCACAACCTTCTTTACCTCCTCCAGAAAGTCTACTGGATCACTGCCCCTGTCTCCCCTGAACTCAGGCAAGTTTAGCTTCAGAAAGCTAAACATCGATACACCACCCTCTTCAATCACTCTACGGCCTCCCTGTATAGCAGGCTCCTTAGGAACCCCTACTGGCTGCACAGGAGCCAGTGCCACTGGAATTGCCTCTGGTGCCATAAGTGGAGGCACTGCTGCTGGAACTAGTAGTGGCGGTACATGCTGATGCTCCGGCCTCAAATCAGCTAAATCCCTATGTAACTCCATCAACCCCCTCATCATCTTAACTTTCTAGGGATCGTCGCCCCTCTCTGTATCCTCTGAAGTCCATCAGGATCTGGACGGACCCTCTGAAACTGAAATCTCCCTCACCAAGGACTCATTAGAGGCAACCTCTGCCTCACCGGTATCTTTGTCCCTCTCATCAGACATCTCTGTAATCTATCAAAAAAAAAAAAAATGAAAACATTCTCAGAATATGACAAAAATGCAAAATAATAACATATAACAGACGATAACAGCAAAAGACGTCAACGGAAATCCTATGCTCTATGGTATACTTAATTCTACCCCATTCTGTACTTAGTCACTATTCCTTTGTAATTCAGTCACTATTCATTTGCAACCTAAAACTCCAAGGTCTATAACCTAGAGCTCTGATACTACCTCTGTCACGACCCGTTTCCAGAATGCGACGGTCCTAGGATGTGGGAGATGCTAATGGCGATCGACACCCGTAGAACCCAGTATCACATACAAAATCTATAAACCACAATATTATTATCCATTTTACTTAGTTACCATCCATTCCGCTATTCTGCAATTTATTCTGTAATTTAATGCAATTGACTGTAACAGTCATTATATCATACCATATACTCATCATATATCATATCATATCATCACATACATATATAACTATTCATATCCTAGTTAACCCATACATACCTCATGGAGCAACTAGATTATGAATACCAAAAATAATACAGAATTCAAATATATACATGAAATGACTGTAGCAGAAATCCTCGAATGACAGACGATGGGATTCTACAATCTACTCCTCTCTTGAAATAGTTAAACAAGGAAAAGGTTAGTATATAAGATACTCAGTGAATCTATATGCATCATAAGTCAAAATAGGATGGGACAATGATATATATACGATAAAGGAACAATGGAACAATATCAATCATGTAGGTTTACAGAATCAGCATCAGAAATCGATAGGAATATCAATGGTCATATCAAGTCATGGAATCATATGGTGAGACAAATATAAGGCCCTGTAACACATAGACTATGTGTAATCACACAGTCGATCACATATCAAGTAGGCATAAGACTGATTAGGTCCTATGGCCGGGACCAATAACCCTTCCCAGTTAGGGCATCAATATCAATGTGCACATTGCCGACAGTATGTATGCACTACCCTGTCGGATCGGCAGCTCTGTCAAACCATATTTATGTCAATGCAAGTAAACATCATATCAATAGATACCATTATTCAACAATGGTATCATCAATGGTATTACTCAATATCTTTCAAATCAAATGGTATTTGAATTAAAGGCATTGTCATATACAACATACAATCAAGGATAAGGGTTATAGTAAACAACAAAGGTATGGAATAAAGGTTAGTTCGGTAAAGAAAATCGGTGGGCCAATTGGCATGCCAATGTTACGGGCGATAATGGTATTCAAATGGTAGGCCTATGGAATACAAAGCAATAGGTCAAAGATAAAATGAACTAGGCATTCTAGCAAACACTTGGTGGGCACAATTTGGCAAGCCAACAAGTTAGGTTATGGTGCAAGTTTAACTTGCCCATTTCAAACAACAACAAGGCACATTGGCAACAATAACATAGGTATCAATTAATCAAGATTAAACAACACAAATTGGATCAAATTGGCTAAGGAATTAAAGGCAAAAAAAATCAAACAAAATCAAGGCATATGAATAATAACAAGGGTTTGACAAAAAATATGCTTCCATATATGGTTTTCAATTTCAATTCCAATGCATTAGACATGTTAATTGATGCATATAAGACTCACCTAAGCCTTTCAATTGCTTTGGAAACTTGATTTTCACCATAATTCTCCAAATGAGGTAATAGACACAACTTTGCCAAATCTTGAATTCTACACCTAACAATCCATCAGTTAGTTACCTATTAACCTCCAATTGACATATTCTAACATCAATTAATATTAACTAACACTAAATCATTAAGCTCATTCATACAACTTCACTTAGGTTAGAAAAATTAGGCATTTTGATACAATCTAACCTAAACCCATTCAACTCAACCTTAATATCATCTAATTAAACCATAAAATTGAACAAAATAGCTTCTTACCTCAATATGGATGGTGAAACCAAAATCTTTCTTCATTAAATCCTTGGTTTACTTTAAGCTTTCTAGCAAATTGATGGAGGAGATAGGTAGAACAAAGCTAGAACTCAATTTTTCTATGATTTATTCTAAGAAATTTGGTGTAAAATGATGAAGAAATGGATGCGGAAATGGTGGTGCATGGTTCGGCCAAGACAAAAGAAGGAAGAAGATGATGGCCATAAATTCTAAGTGTTGGCTTTTATACTAAAATCATATGGCAAATTACATTTTGGTCCTTAAGTTTTCAAGTAATTAGGTTTTGATCCCAACTTCTTCTGTAATTTATTCTGACAATTCTGTTAGGATTTGAATTTCAAAGTGGGGAGTCAATAAGCTTATTTTAATTTATACTTATTTATAAAAATAGTTTCAAAGTCATTCTGTAATTCTGACGGACTAATTTCCACTATTCACCTTAAAGTTCCTTTTATTTACAATTTTGCTATTGGTTACTTTTTCAGTGTTCCTAAATGTTTTTCACTTCTTTCTTTTTACCAAAATTACACATGCATTATGGTGATCTTTTACCCCTAATCCAATTCAAAAATTCTTCTATTGACCGGACTGCTAATTTCTCGGCAGTGTTCCCGACACCGCCAATTTCCGAAAAAGTAATTAGTTCGCTTTCTAAATGTGTCTCTAAAATTATTTCCCATCATTTCAAGACTTTTGAACCACATACTGAGAACTAAATCATGCATATGAATTATAACTTTCTAGGGTATTACATTGAAAGATTGGCCATCAATGTTAAACAATAAGATATAAGCTTGGAATCAATGAACAGGTAAACAATACTTGTATCATGTAGATAAGACAGATAAAAGGCCAAAACAGTATGGACTATATGTAAAAATATAGTCTTCAGTCATATTAGTATCAGTAAGCATAAGACTGATAAGATCTTATGGCTAGGACCAGTAACCTTTCCCAGCTAGGGCATTAGTAAGCAATGTGCACATTGCCGACAGTATGTACCCACTACCCTGTCGGAGAGGCAGCTTTGTCAAATCCACATATAAAATAGGTCAATGAAAATCAATAACAATATCAAATATTCATTAGGAATATTATGGTACAATGGCTTTCGATCAATACACATGGGTTTAATTGTCAATTAATATTAATACATTTCATGAATCATGTATTGGTTTCTTTTCTTGATACAAGGGTAGTAATTAACAATAAATATGATGGTATATGAGTAAACATTTTGTGTGCATACTTTTAGAAACAATTTGGGTACATAATCAATCAAGAACAATAGACATTTCAATATCAATAACAATCAATGGATACGGATAATTTCAATATTTAAGAATGATCAAGAATGATCAACAATAACAATGAAACATTTAACTAAGAAGGAAACATGTTCATTGGGTCAACAAATCAAAACATGGGTATGCATAATGATGTATACATTACTTACCTTGCTAATATCTTTGCTTTCCACTCTTCACTTCTCTACTTTGAACTTCCACTTATATCTTCTTCAGTATTCGAAGCTATACATTAATTTAAACATTAACAATCAGTATTCATCTACATAAATCTTCAATTTAATTTAATAAATTTCCATTTATTCTTTTACTTAGGGTTTTAGTCTAACAACTCTCACTTATAGATCTCATTCTGGAAGTTCGGACATTTTTGTCTCTAACTCAATCTAAACTTATCCAATTACTTCAATTATTATTTCTAATTAAACTTAACATATAAGATTCTAATATATACAAATTTCACTTTAAACTCATTACTACACAATTTATGGTGTTAATTTAAACTTACTGTTACAACCAGTCCTACTGCCTATATTCTGCTTACAAATCTTATTCTGGCAAATACTGTTCTTTTATTAATAACTCAATCAATACTTAACCAATTACTATAATTTCCTTTCCTATTGAAAATAGACACATAAAATTATAACATATCCAAATTTTAGAATTTTTGGATTATTGTACAATTATTAGTGAATTTTCAAAGTTAAACTATTGCCCTGAAACCTTTATCCAGACATACCCAGATTCCATGCCTATAATAAGTTCCATACTCATACAATTACAAAATCAATACAATTAAAAAATCATTTTACAGTAATTTATATCACACATAAATGATCATCTTTCATTTTTAAAACTTTCTCTTATTCAGAATTTAAGGTCCTCATATCTATAGAATTCTATAACTTATATTATGTTAAATAGTCATTCCGAGCAATCTACATTTATGATCGAATATCTCATAAACCATAAATTCAATTGAAAAACACTTTTACAGGATTATAGATAAGACATAAATAAACACTTTTAATATTGAATAATTCTTTCGTTATCATTATATACAATAAAAATATAGTAGAATTTTTCCATAACCCTAATTTCAAGTCAGTCACAGTTTTTACCCAATCACTCTTTCTCTTACTTCGAATTTTATAAATTCATTTTACAGACTTATAATTAACATATTTATCTACAACTTTTATGTTTTAACCATCTTCAAATTAAGTCATTAAAATTTTGAAATATTAGCCATAAATTACTGCCTTAAAATAAATTCAAAAACTATATAAACCCTAACTCATTCTTTACATTATTAACTTAATTACTTCAATTATTTGCCAAATCCTACTACTGTGTCATGAGAGCCCTGAATCTGTTATGGAGTCACTGTAAAAACTCTACCCTGTCCTCTGCCTGTAGGTGGTGGAACAGCTAAATACGACCGCCCTGCGGGTCTACCCCTACCTGTGCTACCTCCACCCCGACTCAACTGCACACTAGGTTGTGACCCTGTAGAACCAGCTGTCTGAGTAGTCCCAAACATAGGAAAATCCCTGTAAAAGTGATCGCGCTCTCCACACCTCAAATAGGCTCCAGTGTGTAAATGACACTCTCCTGTGTGCCTCTTTTTGCAAAAACTACACTGGTGCAACTCTTGTAACTGCTGTACTGGTCTACTGGCTGCTCGGGAGTCTAATGATACTGGGGATCTCATACTACCTCCCCTAGATGCACCTCTCCCCTGATCTCTCTGAACAAATGTCTGCTGTGACTGTACAGTCTTAGAACTCTTAAATAAAATTAAAAATGATAAGTTTAGAATCATTACCTCAAATCAAAATACTTGAATCCTACTTCCTTTTGCTCCACCAAAAGCTTGAACACAATTTTTCTATCATATTTTCTTCATAAAGCTTCTTCCTTCTTCAATTTCCTATCTATTTTTGGTTGATTTTTTGGAAAGGTTGGAAGACATATTTCTTTGGATTTTCTCCCCTCAATGATTCAGTTCCCCTCTTCAAAAATGGCAGCCAACATATACTTATCATCTTTTCAAAAGCTAACAAAAAAAAAATTGAGGATAAAAATAATAGAAATTTCTAGATTTTGGTGATTTGTCACCTATTTAATTAATTAAAAAATCAACTAATCATTTTACTATCAATTATTCATTTCCTCCACCATAATGGCCGGCCACCTAGCTTAGTTCTAGAATGGGTGGGTCCCACAACTTTATTTAATTATATTTTTGGCCCAAATTTTTTTTTATTTGCATTTTTGACCCTAAAATTTTCTGTAATTTATTTTGTTTAGATTCAACGTAAGTTTGGGGAGCCAAATACCTTATTTTAAGTTTTTCTATCCTTTAAAAATAGTTCTGGGTCATTTATGGATCCCAGATAGTGGATTTTCAAAATTGCCCCTAAAGTTGCCTTTATTTACAATTTTGCCATTACTCTTATTTTCAGTGTTCCAAAATATTTTTCAACTCTTTCTTTTCACCATAATTTCACATAAAATTAACTTATTTCATCC